>WAAB01001508.1:0-15309 GCA_013389865.1 Piaya cayana | reverse complement strand
TCTTCCAGCCTGGTGATTCTATGATTCTATGATTCCTTTTCCCCTCTCACCCTTTTCACTATGTGTTCCTGCTGTCTCCATTGTGTTTGTACAATGCTGAAAATTAATGTGCTTATGCTGAAAATTACAGTCAGCTCAATGACTATGTTTAACTTCTGGAATCCTGTGAATAGCTTACAGCTTAGGCAAGATAATGGCATTACCAGATCAAGAGGTGGATTGCAAAAGTACAGACTAAAACAGCCAAATTAGTCACGAAACTACATCTTTGAGATATACATAGATACACACATGCTTTTTTTTTTAAAAAAAACCCTAAACATATTTATAAAATCTTGTTGCAGCTTGCTATTTTTAACATTATTTAAATGAGAGATCTCTTTTCTTTCTGTAAGGACTAGCACTCTGTTTATGTTAAATACATCTGAATGTAACCAAGATACACTGAGTATGTCATCAGACTTGAAAGGTTTCTGTTTCTCATAGTTTATCATTATTTCGGGGTTAACCTGAAATTCTTACCCTAGTAGTACCTTAAACAAGTCACGTACAAATACACAAATATCTTATTCAGGAATTGTGATGTTCTGTACTTGTTAAGGTCTTGAAATGTCTAGATTAAAGAGTAACAGGCTGAAGCCTGTCTTGGTAGCATGCAAGTTGGTAGCTTCAGAGAAAGCATACAGCCTGTGGAGGAGATTACATTTGCTAACAGCTAGCATGCCTGTTAGAAAGAAAGGAACATGTGAATTTACAGTCAACAGATGTTGCACTAAAGCAGATATTTAGGTGGGTTATTTCTGTGGGTCTGAAATTGTGGTGTGCTGTCTATCCTGTGCACCTTTTTAAACCTGGCAAAGAATTGGACAGAAGTGAGTAATCAGATAATGCTGCATATCTTGGATCATATTTTCCTCATGTTAACAATGCTGAAGTAGCAGTTGCTTGCAGTAGTGAACAGTCTTCAGGACAGAAAGTGTTTGATGAAATACCAAGTATTGTTGTAGTCATACAGAATAAAAATTTCATTCAATATGACTTGAAACATGCAAGTAAAGAGTATGAGTATTTTAACTGTTACCTTCTTCCTTATTCTTAGGGGCCTCAGCTATTTTAAAAATTGCTTTTCCTTCTCAGTCGGACGGCTGATTGTCTGCATTAGGAAATGTTCTATTTATTTTTCAGAATCCAAAGATAGGTCAGCATATATTGATGATCTCTAGATCCCCAGTATGTTTAGATGACATTTAATACAGTGTAGTCATATAACCTTAGCAACTGTATATTTTCAAATGACATTTAGAAAACCATGGCAGCTCTTTCAAGATAAAATATCGTACAAATACAATATTGTGTGTTTCTTAGGGTAAGTTCTTTTTGTCTCTTTTTCTTTTTCTCAGCTTTACAGAGGTAGCTACAGGGGAGGTCCCTGTATGAAAGCATTGCATGAAATAACATTGACATTTTTGATACTGAAAACCAGACAAATCTCTGTTCCCTGTGAACATTTAAAGCAGAGTGACAGCACAACTATTCAATATTTGCTCTCAACATCACGCAAACTAATTAATATGCCTGGAGCATTCCTTTTACCTCTTTCTAACACAGATAAATTTTTCTGTGTTACAAGTTTCTTTAGTATGTTGGGTAATAAGAATGGTATTGGTGAACCTTAAGTAAATGTAACTAACATTTAAAATATGTATTCAAAGACAATTTTAGTCATTTCTTCTTATTTATGATTTAGCTGTTGTGTGTAAGTTGGTGCATTTAATAGAAAATGCTGTCTCTCTTCAGTTTGTCCAAGGACTTTTACACCTTTAATATTCAGTGTACGTATTTCTGAAAAACAGAAAAAGATTACATATTTTACATATGTTACTGTGCATTTGTATTTGAAAGTCTCTGGGTAGTATGTGACTGCCTGAGGAAAGATTTTATTCAGTGTGCTGGCTTTGGTGAAATTCATGCTGGGAATGCTAGTGCACTCTTCTGTTGTATTAAATAGTAGTTTGGTGCAGATGGCAATCAGGTGTATCAATTTGTTTTCCTAGGATTCGCTTCCAAAGTGTCATTAATCATACCTTTGTAGATTATTCAGTAGCTCTTCTATGTACTGAAGTATATGATCATGTCATTTTAAAACTGAATAGTAATACAACAGTGTTCACTGTAGGGCAGGCAGTACTAAGAAGTATTTGTGGTTTTTCTTTTTTGGCATTGTTTCCTTTTTTTACTCTCCCCTTTTTGAAATCTGGTTTTGTTCTTTGATTTCCCAATGCAGCTGAGGAAAATAGGAGGTGGAGGATTTGGAGAAATATATGATGCACTGGACTTGCTTACTCGGGAAAATGTTGCACTGAAGGTTGAATCAGCTCAGCAGCCAAAGCAAGTGCTGAAAATGGAAGTAGCTGTGTTGAAGAAATTGCAAGGTAGGGCAATTCTGGATATACCAGAAGTAGAATGGCAGTGTATCTTGTTAAAAACTCATTATAATATCTATTTAGTCATAATTTCAGTAAATATGTCCTATATTCTGGAGATTATTGCTAAATAGTTGTTATAAGCGCAATAGAAGCTCTTTCAGCTCGTCAAAGTTTTGCTACAATGAAGCTTTTCTTTGAATCGGGACAAGATGAAAATAAAACCAACAACAACAACAAAAAGAAATTGCTGTGAAACCTAAGCTCAGCTGTATTTTCTTCTAGGTCCACATCTTCTTACATTTTTTTTTGCTCTAGGCTTCATTGTTATTATTAGCTTTTTATTTCCTCTTCTAAGAGGATTTCTTTTTTTTTTCTATACTGTCTAGCACTGAATATTTGGAAGACAGTGAGTTTTGAATAAACAAATACTCTAACTCCTGGGTTTTTAAATGCTCAGAATTATTTTTTCAATTTTTTTTCCTACACACATGAGCTTGATTCTACTTTTAACAAGAAGCAGAGTCTTCAGAGTAATATAGGTGAAGCAGCTAAAGTAATAAGGAAAACAGTGATAATTGAAATAAAATATGAGATTTTGGTAGCACTACAATGGGAATGTATTTGTAAAAATATAGCTTTATATATGACAGCATAACTGGAGTGCCTTATAACTTTCTACTATGAATTTCAGTGTAGTGAAGTTTGAATTAAGATGTTGCAAAATATTTTGGTTTTTTTTTTAGTAAAAGCTTTTATATTTTTTGAAATATTGTTGAAAACCAGAAATATCTGCTGAAATTATTATTTTTTTTAAATAATTGCCATAGGGTCTTACAGAAGTTACGGTTTTCTTATCAGTATTCCATTGGCAGTGAAATTCCTTTAATAACCCAAGTCTTCCTGCAGAAGAGTCCCTGGATCTACTGAATCATGGGAAATGTTGTCTAGATGAAAAGGACGAAATAATGAAAGAGCTGAACAACAGATTCACTGAGACAAATAAACCAACCAATATCCAATCCAAATATAGATATTTCATTTCTTTATTTTCTCAATATTATTTCTCTGAGAAAACAATAAAGAGAAGTTTCAATATAACTGGAACCTTGATATTGTATGAGATCTTTAGTAGGAGCTCTTTTGACAACCCTCCTTATGAGACAAAAATAAATATTTTTCCTTAATTTTTACCTCTTCTAATTCTCGTGCAGTTTGAAAGAAAGAAAAAAATCCTCGCTTCCATGATAGTAAACCTAGAGGTGACCTGTAGTCATTTCTGTGCAAAATACATATTATAGTGTAACTGTTCTTGTTTTAGATATGGAAAACTGTAGATGATCAGAAAAGTGACTCTATTAAGAGATGGTTCAAAAGTGAACCTTTTAGGTATGTTGGGATTTATAGTTAGCAATGATACCTGACTTTATTTTTACATACATATATTTTTATACATACTTAAAGGATTTTTTATTAAATAATATTATGGTAGAGATCATTTTATGTTTTGCATAAAATCTTGGCTCCTGGGAGCCATTTCCATTAATTTTTCTACCTTCCCAAGTTTATAGTATGTAAGAGCTAAAAGTTTGAAGCAGAGAGAAAATAAAGAAAAATGAACAAAAATGGAAAAATGAAAGTAACTTTCACATTGCTTTTTGAAGGATGTTTTTTACTAAGTGCTTCATTCAACATGTAGAATTTTGTCTTATTTTTGACAAATCTTTTTTCATACAGATTCAGAGTAGGTGAAATTGCAAACAGTTCATAGAATCATAGAATCACCAGGTTGGAAGAGACCCACTGGATCATCAAGTCCAACCATTCCCAACAATCTCTAAATCATGCCCCTCGGTACCTCATCCACCTGCACCTTAAACACCTCCAGGGAAGGCATGTTAACCACCTCCCTGGGCAGACCATTCCGTTGCCTAATGACTCTTTCAGTGAATAATTTTTTTCGTTATGTCGAGCCTGAACCTCCTCTGGTGGAGCTTGAGGCCATTCCCTCTTGTCCTGTCTCCTGTCACTTGGGAAAAGAGGCCAGCTCCCTCCTCTCCACAACCTCCCTTCAGGTAGTTGTAGAGAGCAATAAGGTCTCCCCTCTGCCGCCTCTTCTCCAGGCTAAACAACCCCAGCTCTCTCTGCCAATCCTCATAGGGCCTGTTCTCCAGACCCTTCACCAGCCTTGTCGCTCTTCTCTGGACACGCTCCAGAGCCTTAACATACTGAACACAGTATTCGAGGAGCGATCTCACCAGCGCTGAGTACAGAGGGAGAATAACCACCCTGGACCCGCTGGTCTCACCATTTCTGATACAAGCCAGGATGCCATTGGCCTTCTTGGCCACCTGGGCACACTGCTGGCTCATGTTCAGTTGGCTATCGACCAACGCTCACAGGTCCCTCTCCTCCTGGCAGCTTTCCAGTCAGGCTTCTCCCAGTCTGAAGCACTGCATAGGGTTGTTGTGCCCCAAGTGCAGGACCCAGCATTTGGCCGTGTTAAACCTCATGCCATTGGCCTCAGCCCAGCAGTCCAACCTGTTTAGATCTCTTTGAAGAGCCTCCCTACCTTCCAGCAGATCGACACTTCCACACAGCTTAGTGTCGTCTGCAAACTTGCTAAGCGAGCACTCAGTGCCTTCATCCAGGTCACTGATGAAGACATTGAACCCCACTTGTCACTGGCCTCCAGCTGGATTTAACTCCATTTACCACCACTCTCTGGGCCCAGTCATTCAACCAGTTTTCCACCCAGGAGTGCGTGTGTCTGTCCAGGCCAGAGGCTGACAGTTGCTGAAGCAGAATGCTATGAGAAACTGTATCAAATTCTTTACTGAAGTCCAAGAAGACTACATCCACAGCCTTCCCCTCATCCAAGCGTCTAGTCACTGGGTCATAGAAGGAGATCAGGTTAGTTTGGCAAAACCTGCCTCTCATAAACCCATGTTGACCCAGTTCTCTTGCATGTGCTTTGTGATAGCACTCAGGATCACCTGCTCCATGACTTTCCCTGGTACTGAGATCAGACTGACTGGCCTGTAGCTCCCCAGATCTGCCTTGTGCCCCTTCTTGTAGATCGGCACGACATCAGCCAGCCTCCAGTCCAGTGGAACCTCCCCAGTCTTCCAGGACTGTTGGAAGATGATGGAAAGAGGTTTGGCCAGTACATCCGCCAGCTCTCTCAATACCCTGGGGTGAATCCCGTCGGTCCCCATAGCCTTGTGGGTGTCCAGTTGGACAGGCAAGGCTCTGACCACCTCCTCTTGGGCCATGGGAGCCTCGTTCTGCTCCTCTAGTTCCGGGGTTTGTACACAGAGGGAACAGCTTTCTTTGCGATTAAAGACTGAGGCAAAGAAGGCATTAAGTACCTCTGTACTCAGCTCATCAGCTGCTTCTTCTTGACTGGGTGGTATATAGCAGACTCCCATCACAATATTTGCCTGCCCGTGGGCTCCTCTGTATTTTACCCACAGGCACTCAGTCCCTTCCTGACCATAACCCAGCTCAAGGGTATCAAAGCCCTCTCTAACATAGAGGGCTACCCCACCTCCCCTTCTGTCCTTCCTGAAGAGCTTATACCCCACCATGGGTACACTCCAGTTGTACAAGTCATCCCACCACGTCTCCATAATGGCAACAACATCATAGTCTCCTTGCCCTACCACAGCTTCCAACTCCTCCTTCTTATTTCCCATGCTGTGTGCATTGGTGTAAAAGCACTTTAGCTGATCTGGGGAACCTGGTTTCCTCGTAATAGGGTTTCTTCCCAATTGAGTGGTCCTTGGGTTAACTAAGGCCACAGTGCCAGTTTCCTGCTTACCTCCCCCAGGTGCACTCGCCCCCTCATGCTTAGTGGTGATATACTGGTGGTCCTTGCCAGCACACCAACCCTTTGACACTGAAGTCCCACCTCCAGGCTCATTGCAATATATATTTTTTATAATTCCTGGGAAACTTATAAAGACATGGGCTTTTAGGAGAGAAATGAATAAACAGATGTAATATGTCTCCATCTAGCAAAACAGCTCTTCTAGTCTTTATACTAGAGCTAGGCACATTCTCAAGGTTATAAACATGTTTTCAAGTGTTTCTAATATTATTTCACAAAAACTGTGAAACTGAAATGAGAATAGCCATTGGCAGAAAAGCAGGGATGTGCTGGTTTTTATTACTTTTGCTTTCAGAAATTTTGAAAATTAAGAGAGTGTGGTCATTCGTTGTGGGAGTGAAATGTCAGAACTCTGTAGGTATGCAGTAGAGTGAGTAATGAAAAACTTAAAAGAGTCTTTTTTAAGACCCTGATCTAGCAGAACGTGCTTAAACGTCTGAACAGTTGTATGACTTCTCTGTTAATTATGAAGGAGGATTATGTTCACTGATACAGCCATTTATTACAAGTTAGCCATCAGTTATCAATTATCATCTTTGCTTTTTTATTCCCTGCCAATGATTTTGTCTCCTGATTCTTGTTGACAGAACACTGATTAACTCTTTAAGCTCTGGTTTTTGTTTTTGTTTTGGTTTCGCTTTTTGTCTTAAAAGAAATCTGCTGCAACAGATGGTTGTTTTGTTTAATCACGTTGTTAAGCCATCTGTTCCCACAGTTAGATGGGAAAAGGCAGATTTATCACATCTCAGTCAGGGAGACTGAGACTCAATTTCTGTCTCACACAGCCTTACAGAGGTCTCCCTCACTCATTTAGAGCTTTCTAGGATAATTTAGTAATGAGATGCATCTGGTGTAGGCTGAAAAGACAGCTGTAGTGATACACTGCAGCCTGGGTAATGGCATGTAGGCTTTGTAACCTCCTTGGAAAGCTTTTCAAGAGCATGGTTCATAGAATCATAGAATACTTAGGGTTGGAAGGGACGTCATCTAGTTCCAACCCTGCTGCCATGGGCAGGGACATCCCACTAGATCAGGTTACCCAAGGCCATGTCCATAGTTGTTCACTGCAGCTTGTTACCATCTTCTTCTCCATATGCTCCCCAGTCATGTGGCTCACAGATGTGAGAAAATACTGTTTTCTCACTGAGGAAAAAGGAACTGAAGGTATCTGCAAAGTTGTAATAGGTATGTATAGCCGCACTGGAGTGGCAGAGGATCACACTATTTGAATAAGGTGTACAGGCCCTACCTCTGTCCTTTCTTGTTTCCTCAGATTTTTATAGAATTTAGTTGCCAGAGAATTTACCAGACAGCTGGAGTTGCTGTTCCACTTAGAGTGGGGTTTCTCTGACCAAACTGAGTTTTGGATGGTTACTGAATTTGTAGATGAAATCTGACTAATAGATGTTTTCTCTGAAGATGTTCTTTCAGCATCCCCACCATGGCTGTAAAATGAATCATAAATATTTGAGATGAGACTTCATTAATGGAAACTGCAGCAATGAATGTACAAAATTTCATCTTGACAAATTCGCTGCAAATCATTTTTCTTCATAAAAGTATACTGTCTCTAATATTGCCTATCTTACTTAAACAAATGGATGGAAGGAAACATTGGTGGGAAAGCAGTGATACTTACATTTTAGCACTTACCTATTTGCAGAAGTTGTAGTGATTTGATTAAAATAATTCTTGTCAACTATATTATTTTGATGAATCTTGTAACATTTTCTTTGTTTAAATTGTTTTAATTTTATGTAGCAGAGAGCTTCCGGAGGAAGTAATAAACAGGCATTTCATCCCATCAAATGAAGTGAGGCTATTCAGATGCTGCAAGGACAAGTGTTAGGGGTTTGATGGAACTGTGAATGTGGCATTAACAATAAGTTCTTCCAGATCTATAGCAATAATGGTGCTTTGAAAGCAGTAATTTTTTTCAAATTTTAATTGCTTTTGTCCTATCACTTTTTTTCCCCCCAATTTACAACATCTTGGTAATCATAAGGCTAAAGGAAATTAATGAAAGAAACCTTAGGGGACGCACATTTTATATAGCTTTAGCAGACACTTGCGACCATCAGCTTTCTCTTGGCTGTAACTTCCATGGTGCCAGAGGGGCTTAAGCCCTGTAGTTCCTCTTCTGTCATGGAGTGGGGTTATAAGGAGTCCTAGCTTCTCTCCAAGTCAATGAACACAGATAGCAGAATGACAAGGTTGCATTCTTCTTTTCTTTCTCTACTACAGTGGCTGGTTTGCGTTTTTCTCTATTTAACTGGGGAATCTTATGCTTTGACTTGCAACTGCAGGATTTTTGATCAGCTGCCTTCTCCTTCACAGTTTGCTGCTAGGAGAGAAGGAGACTTTAAAGAAAACTGTCTTAAACCAAACTGTGATTTTTTTTTTTTCCTAACTACTACAATTCTTTTATCTCTGATTCAGTGTACCTTTGTCTTTTGTAGATAAACAGAAAAGATCATATTCTAGAAGAGATACCCATAAATCCTATTAGTTGAATAATACTTTTAAAGTTTTTTAAGACAAATGATGACTTGCAGGTAGCTCCTACTGTTTTCTTTCATTGTGGCAGCTCCAGCTCATAAGAAAAAGAGGAATGGTGACTAGGAATGTGGTGTATAACAATCCATCCACTCTGCAAGAGGATAACATTTTCCCAACACAAAATGCCTCAGCTGTGGACATTTAGTTATGTTACCACACATCTTTTCTTATGGAAGAGTGATAGCTTTGGTAGAGCTGCGTATTTTATGGTATAGAACTGACATTGGTTTTACAGCTGTTGAACTTTTATTAAAGAGCTCTAATGAAATCTGTCTCTTCCAGTAATTTGCTAGGTATTTAAAGGAATAAACCACAGGCTAATTTGGCTTCTTTTTGTCTCAGGAAAAGATCATGTCTGTAGGTTCGTTGGATGTGGAAGAAATGACAGATTTAACTATGTGGTCATGCAGTTACAGGTCAGTGTATCAAAGAGAGCTCATGGTTTGTTTTTGTGTTTGATTTATTAGCCAAGCATATATGAAAATACCAATAAAATTTAAGAGGATGACAAATTTAAAAAAACCCCTCAAAGATCATGAACTCATGGACATGAGCAAACCTAAATTGAGCATATTCTTATATCTTTATCCTTTGATATCTTTTCCATAATTCTTTCAGAAAGGATAAGGTTTGCATCCTCAGAAAGACCTGACTATTGAAAGTATGAACTGGGATGTCTTTTGAGATAATTCACGTTCCTTTGAAGTCTTCACTTGAAAATAGTCTAAAATATAATGTATTAGTCTGCATGTTGTATACCCTTTGCAAGTAAAAGAAAGCACTTAATTCCCTTTTTGGAAAGGCTTATTCCTCTGAAAAGGGATAAAATGACTTGATTACACTTAATGTATGGGATTATTGTCTTTTATTATATTGGGGAATATGAATACTGGAAAAAGAAATGTACTCTAGTACATAGTGTTGGTCATCTGTTATTTTGACAGACCAACAGTTCTGTGATATCACAGAGGTGTGTTTCGTGCACAGTATATTTTTCATCTGTTTGGTTAAGTCATCTAAGATAATACTGTATAATTAAATAAACTATGTAGGTTTCAAAGAAATGAGTGTAAGGAAGTCTTTGTGAGCATTTTCTCAGAGGCCTTTTTTCAGATCTAACACAGGCACAACATTAACTAATAGTGCATGCATGAGTCTTCTAATAGAGATTACTTTGGGCCATGTTATTGAGGGCTAGGAAGATACTAAGATTCATATTTGCAGAAATAAATTTTGTATTTTATATTTAATATTGGAGATACTTGGGGACATGGACTTACTGCATTTCAATGAGGTGTTTTATCCTTGAATATGAAAATAAGTAGTGACAGCATTCCATGGTTAACTATGAACAGCTAAAGAAGTAGAAAGACTTTATGCTGTCTGCGAGTTTTTGTGTAAGTATTGGTTTTATGAAAGAGTCCTTTCAATTTGGTCAGGGTCGCAACTTGGCAGACCTGCGTCGGAGCCAGTCTCGAGGAACATTCACCATTAGTACCACTCTGCGGCTTGGGAAGCAGATTTTGGAATCTATTGAAAGTATTCATTCAGTGGGATTCTTACACAGAGACATAAAACCGGTAAGTCTGCCCATTAAATCAAAACAAACAAGTAATATGTGGTTATTACGATGACTGTGTAAATAAATATAGCCTCTATACTAGATGCTAAAATGAAAAAAATTAGAAGGGTCATAAACTGAAATGTTTGTCACATAGGGCAGATTTTTTTTCCTATTAGTAAATAGTGGGTTAAATCAACAGTAACTTTAGTCTTTTTCATCATTGTTTCCAGTTACTTAGGCCTCCTTGCAATTTTCTGTAGTTCAAACTTCCAGTTCTCATCTGTATCATCGTGTGATCAAGGGTATTTGCCATGAGATATGACATAATAAATTTGGCTAATGGCAATTAGTATTTTCACACAATAAATTTAAGAGAATAGATTCTAGCTGTAGGGTGTATTTATAAGCTCTCCAATAGCAATTTTTAAAAATTTAACATATTTATAACAAACAAACAAAGAAAAGGCAGATAGTAAGAGAAAACTATTCACTTGTTTTATTGTACAGTTCTAATGGAATGAGCGATTTCAGAATGTCATGCTGACAATGCCTTCCTGATAGCATCAGGCCTTTGCTATTACTATTGTCTTCTGTTTTGTTTTGAATTTATTCCTGAAATTACATAATCTATTTTTAATATTGCTTCATAATAAAAATCTCATTAGAATGCTGAGATTAAAATTTGTAAAGAGAAAATAAACAGATCTTATATTTTCTAATAAATGCAAATATGACTGCTAATGTCTAGCATATGTAGCTAAATTTCCTGTTATCTGAATGATGTTTGCATAAAACCTCTGATAAGTTTCTGTGCATTTCCGTCACTTCTCCCTTGCAACTTTTTTTGAAACTCATATTCTCCCTGACCTGCCCCTAAGACTTCATTTAACAGTGAAAGGACACAGAGGCAGTGAATGTCAAGTGAAAGAGGTGAGAAGTTAGCTGGAGTGCAAGATTTTAATGGTGTAAACAAGTTTTGAATGGGAAATTTCTTCTTTTATGGCTGGCAGGATGGATTTGGATCATCTTGTTATCTAGCTGTATCTTGGAGTCCATGGGCTCAAATAGAATAGAAATGGAGGATGTTGTTACGGGATGAAAAACCCCAGAAAATTAAATGTTGAGCCAGCGTAAACAGCCGAGTGAGGGATTATAATAGGTTCATAAAAGAGAGAATTTGTCTTCTGCTTTAGGAGTTATGTTCAGACTTACACATGCACAAGAAGGCACAATTGCTTTCTAGCAAATAGTTCTCCTAGCTTGAAAACACAAGTCCGTTTTATCTTTTATTATATATCTGCTAGACAGATTGAGCTAAAAGCAAGCTTTGTGCTGAGCTGAAACCTTGAAATCCTTGGTTGGTTACTTGCTTCACATGATGAATTAGGCAATGCTGAATTTCTGTTCTATTTAAAAATAATGTTGATCACACTCATTTCAATTTACGGTTTCGATTGTTTTTTAGCCCCAGCCTTTGACATTTGGAGCAGTGGTAAATTTCAAGTTCATTTAGAACAGTGCTGCTGTTTCACTTAATGGAAAAAGAAAAGTATTTTTTCTAGAATTGTTATACACATTCAACTTGCTCAGATGTAGTTCCAATTCTGTTTCACAAAACTTGGTTTTAGTTTTATCTTTTTTTTATATCATGTAATCCATTTTGAATGGATTTGTTGGGGAAGAGACTTGAACCAATACAACCAGCATGTTCAGACATCATAAATGAACAGAGTTCAAGAATTTTCTTAAAAGAATTAACATTTCATAGGGGCAAATTGTTTCATAACATAGGGGCAAATAAGAAAATTTACTGCAACTTTGCAGAATTATTTACCTCCATAACTCCTCACTGACTTTCCAGCCCTTACTGGTTTTTTTTGTTTTAATTGTTTGTTTTAAACCTGGCTGCTCCCCCTCCCATGAAAACTAAAAGGCAATTTACACCCCTTATTCTGTATTCTGCATGTATATTAATGCATTTGTTTAGATGAACTTGTTAGCCCATAGACTGGTAGTTTTTTGAAATGTCCAAAATATGTGAGTGGTGACATGATTGGAAATTTCTTGTTACAAATTAATATATTCTAAATGACAAAGTAGGGTGCTGTTCAGATACACTGACTTGGATGTCTGATTCTCTTAACAGAGTTTTCTTCAAACTTAACAGGAGTTTAGAGGAACTGAAAATATGGAAGGAAGTATAGAGAAGTAGAATGTGTATTTACTATGTTTGTATTACTGCATTAATACACCCATGTATTGGAATGTGTGTGTTTATATCTATATATTTATCTGTGTTTATTTTTCTTCCTAGTCTAACTTCGCAATGGGACGTTTTCCTAGTACCTGTAGGAAGTGCTATATGCTGGATTTTGGCTTGGCACGGCAATTTACCAACTCATGTGGGGATGTCAGACCAGTAAGAGTTTTTCACAGTTGTCAATTTGGTTCATCGAATGTGGTGATAATGTGAATGTGAAAAAGACAGCAGTCTTTTTTCTGGAGAAGTATATCAGACTAACACTGAACTGATAACTGATATAAACTTGACAAACATCATCCCAGATCAGAAATGCCATGTGATTGGTTGATTATATTTAAAGATGGGCAGTTGGGAATGAATCAGGTTTCTAGTTTTTGGCTTGAGGCAGAGATGTAGTCTATGATTTCTTTGGATGATCTATCATTTTATTTGGAAGATCAAGCAACAAATGTGTTTTCATTAAGTATTAGAGTAATACACCAGAGCTGAATTTTACTTGATATTATACATTGCAATTAAAAAAAATCTGAGTAGGAGAAAAATATCAAACACTAAACTGAATGAAAAAGTCTGAATAATTAAAACCATAATAGTACACTAATTATAATATATATCAGAAAATGGTTTAAGTGTAGTTACTGTATTCCCATGTGATGCAGTCTGAAATAATTATAGATAAGAGTGTATCAATGAGGACATTACAATTTTAAGTACAGCAGAGCCTCCCTAATTCACTGGCAGGCAGTTTTTTTGTTAATTTCAGAGTCTGAAAGTGAGCAAGTCAGTGGTACATGGTGATGTTTTAAAGAAACTTGTTTTCATTATTAAGCTAGTTTAGCTTTTACCAAAAAAGGCTTTTACTTTTATTTTGATGGTAACACTGAATAATGTACTAGTCAATATTGTGTAGCATATTTATTCATGTGATTCGACTTGAGTGGTAGAAGCCATCTCTACAGGATTTTCAATTTTAGTTTCCCTAAGAAGTTGGAAAAGTGGCAAATTTTTGTGTGCAAATTACAAGGTATGTGAATTTAGTAAGGTAAATTAGTGGGATTCTGCTGTACTCTGTTCCTTCAGCCATAATGCTGGACACTGCAATGAAAGCAAAGAACAGGGGAGATCAACAGAGTGGCTGCTGCTGTTGGAACGGTGAAGTGAACATTTTAAGTAGTTTATAATTTTTTTATTTCTCAGTGTCTTGTATGTTTGGCTGTTTATAATGTTTTTCTAACTGACCTGTAACTTCAAATTGAAAACAATACCTAAGTTTCTGGAATTTCTGTATAGAAACACAACAGTGATAGTATTTTCAGGAAAAAAATGGGTGATAAGAACAGAAAAAAATAATACTTCTGCTTTTCTTTATTTTCTAAGAACTCAGCTCTTGCCTTTTGTTTTTTAATTGCAGTGCCCTACAGTGTAACTGAAGTAATTCTTCAATTTAAGCTCTTCAGATTTTTCTGACAGTATAATCCCTTGCAGTGGCAGTGAAGGAAAAGAAAGGCAGTAGTTTTATTTGTAGTGAAGTGAGAAATGGCTTTTTTATAGATAACAACCATACTTGCTTACTAATGAAATTTATTAGTATTTTCATTGAATGTGCTGTGTGCTTCTCCTTAAGGCTATCCTCCTTCTAAACATCATTAGATTTCTTCAGCAGATACTGCAAATAAGCTGGAACAGTGTAAAAACATATTCTCCAAAAAAATTGTACTCTATTGGTAAGAACCTGTTCCTTAGTTGAGGTTGATTATTAGATTTTTATGTTAAGACTAACTTTATATATATATGACTTCCACAGAAAGAATCCAGTCCCCTTGGGATTTTATATATCCCAGAGTCCTTGAATTTCCAGTGTATTCTATAAGAATCAGAAGAGAAGTTTTGGAGATCATAGTATCAGGTTTTAGTCCTTTGACAGCTTTGTATTTCCTTCAATGTTAAGGAATTCCTTGTGGCCATAAATCTGTTAGTTTAGCTCAAAAAGACAGAGGAGACTTATATGTATGCTTTTAAAACCAGAGAAGTTTGACAGGACTGTATTTCCCTCCAGAAATCATTGGCTAGCACCACTGGCTAGCATTCCAATAAGTAAAGATAAAAAAAATCAAGTTAGCTTCAAGACTGGTAGAGAAGAAAGGTATTGCGTACTTTTGTGACAAAATGCAACTTAGACTGGCAAGGAGGTTAAAACCAAAAGGCAATTACAATTATAAATTACCATCACTTTAATAGTATAATTCTTGTTGTTAATATAGGTAGTATTCTCTTGGCTGAGGTTCACACAAGAAGTTGAAAAGAGGTCCTTATGGTGAGGAAGACTGCTTTATTTTGTGAAATCAAGTGAAGAAGCACAGAGGAAATAAGACATTTATCAAAACATTAAGCTATCCAACATTAGATTAAATTTCAGTACATTGTACCAAGACAAGAGGATTGTAGCAGTTTCATATGGCCTCAGTGTGTAAGGTGTTCTTGTTTCAGATCTGTTGTAAAAAGAGGAATTTTAAAAAGTGAATTTGGGAATCCATGGATTTATTCCAGTATTTGGCTGAAGAGGTTGTTGGTGGCTACTGATATGTTTGTTGCTGTGGAGCTCAGCAAC
>WAAB01001507.1:0-13455 GCA_013389865.1 Piaya cayana | reverse complement strand
CTAGAAGCTATGCTAAAGCCCACAAAGGACAGGAAGATGATTTGAGCATGGCTTTACTGAGGGCAAGTCCTGCCTGAACAACCTAGTGGCTTTCTATGACAGGGTGACCTCATCATCAGGTATGGGAAAATCAATGGATACAATCTATATGGATTTCTGTAAAGCCTTTGACATGATCTCTCACAACATCCTTCTCTCTAAACCAATGAGATTTTATTTTGATGGGTGGACTGCTCAGTTAGTAGGAAATTTGTTGGGTGGTTGCATTCAGAGAGTAGAGGTCAACAGCTCTATGTCCAGATGAAGACCTGGGACAAGTGGTGTCCCTCAGGGATCTGTCCTGGGACAAGTGTTGTTTAAAGTTTCCCAGGTTGAGTGCACCCTCCANAAGTGTTGTTTAAAGTTTCCCAGGTTGAGTGCACCCTCCACAAGTTTGCACATGACACCAAACTGAGTGGTGCAGTTGTCACAACAGAATGACGAGATGTAATCCAGAGGGACCTGGACAGCTGGAGAAGTGGGGCTGTGTGAATTTCATGAGGTTCAACAAGGACAAGTGCAAGGTCCTGCACCAGGGGAATGACAATTCACAGTTTCAATAGAGGATGGGGGGAAAACGATTAAAAGCAGCCCTGTGGAGAAGGGCTCATTGATGAGAAGATTGACTCGAATTGGCAATGTGTGCTTACAGCCCAGAAGGCCAAACCTATCTTGAGCTGCATCAAAAGGAGTGTAACTATCAGGTTAAGGGAGGGGATTCTCCCCGTCTGCTCTGCTCTCATGAGACCTCAGCTGGAGTATTGTGTTCAGTTCTGGAATCCCCAGCATAAGAAGGACACAGAACTTTTGGAATGGGTCCAGAGGCAGCCATGAAGATCAGAGGACTGGAGTACCTCTGCTGTGAGGACAGGCTAAGAGAGTTGGGGTTTTTCAGCCTGAAGAAGAGAAGGCTTTAGGGAGACCTTAAAGCAGTCTTCCAGTATCTGAAGAAGGACTTCAAGAAAGCTGGGGAGGGACTGTTCACAAAGGTCTGCAGTGATAGGACTAGGGGCCAAAGTATATGAACTGGAGAGAAGCAGATTTAGACTAGGCCTGTAATGATAGGTTGAGGGACAATGGTTTTAAATTGGAAGGGGGAAGATTCAGATTAGACATTAGGAAGAAATCCTTCATGGTGAGGGTGGTGAGACACTGGCACGTGTTGCTCAGGGAAGTTGTCGATGCCCCATCCCTAGAACTGTTGAAGCCCAGGTTGGATGGGGGCCTAGATTAGCGTGGTCTATTGGGATTCAAATCCCATTGGCAGGAGATTTGAAATTGAGTGATCTTTAAGGTCTCCTCCAACCCAAACCATTCTATGGTTCTATAAGTCCATCCCCACCTCATTTAGAAAAAAAAACAATACCAAAACCAAAAAAGAACTAGAGAGAGAATGAGAAAGAGAGTGGAGTATGCTTTAAAGTCTATTCTCTTTACAAGCAGTCAGGATAATTAATTAAAGTGATATGAGGAACATTTATCTATATTATAAGACATGGGTGGCCGAGGAGAAGAGATCATGTATTGCTCTGCATTACATAAACTGCCAGCAGATTAATGATTCCTGGAAAAATAATGATCAGAAGAAGGATAAAGATTTTTCTTTCCTATAAAGACAGATCTAGACAGTTTAACCTGCTACAACAGCCCTGCCAAACAGACAGGAACATCTGTTTGTGCTGATTTGACAGGCAATGGTTTTAAAGGCACCAGGTGCCAGGACTATGTACCAGTAAGAAAAAAAAACTTTTTAAGCCCTCAAGTTCCATGCTGGCAAACATCCAGAGGGATCAAACTGAAAGATAAATTTCCTATGACATAAGTGGCATGCATTTGTTTAAACTGAAAATGTGAGATGTTTCAGGGCTGCTATGACAGCAGAGAGTTCTATTTCCCTAATTATGGACTAAATTTTTCTCTCCTGAGTAGCTCAAACCTGCTGTTAAGAGCATCTCTGCTCTCACTATGATGAGAATTGTCATGTTGTGTTGATAAATCTCTGAATAAAGAATAGCTCATCAAAATTTAGAAAACATGGTTGAATATTTTAAATATTCTTTTAATTTTGTTCAGTGTATGTTGCCACAATGTTATCCAAGAATAGGCTTGCATTCCTGTTAATCAATAGATGAACAAGTAGGTACAGTCTTAGTTTTTTAACTCATTTGGGGTCAGGAATTGGAATTCACAGTTCTTAATGGCTAGTGAGGTACTGTTTGTCTATACTGTCTGTGTCAATGACAAACACTGGAAGGTGACAATTCCTAGTTTGCCACTGTTCCAGTTCCCTTCACTGTCTTTTGCTCTGAGATAGCTGTGAGTTGTTCAATCATTGCTACAGAAAGAAGAACAGAGAAGTATTCTTGCTTGGGGGAGAGACCTCATTTTCAATCTGCCTCTTCTATGAAAATGGTTAAAGGACACTTTAAAGTTCTGAATGTCTCTGTACCAGCAAGTTTTTCCCAAATTAGCTGGTCTTCAGTGGAGTTCTACCTAATTGATTAAATGGCTAGGATAAATGATTTATGAGAAAAGATTAAAATAACTTTATATATACTGCTTGGTTAAATTACAATTACTCTGCCTTTAATAATGATCTACAAGTATTATTTGAGGAGCATATGTTCCTAGGAAGGAAATGAATTGTTCACTGTTATCCAGGGACCTATAACTAGAACCATATCTGCAAGAATGGTACAAAACCAATCACTGTGATGATATTTGCGATCCCTTTAGTCGCTTAAAATTAAGATTCATGCAAAATCAATTGCCTTGACAAGCTAGTTTGAAGAATATTCACATCAGAGCATTCCTATATGCACAGAGTAACATTTGTCTGCCTAGATAACTCTCCTTGTATTGGCAACAGCTAAAAATCACCTAAAAAACCCCTTTGGATTCAAACCCATTCATTGCAGAGGCAGAAGCAGTAGCAAGTGGCAAGGCAGATACAGGAAGTAGCCAGCTATGAGTAGGTAGTTTTCAAAGCAGTAATCAATGAACACTTAGGGAAGGGTCATCAGCAAATGCTAATATTAGCCTAGGGAAGCTCCGTCTTTAGCCAAGGATAAAGGGGAAACACAGGCAGACAGTGTAGTTCAGGAGGCAGAAACAATCATGCTCCGAATTCCTCTGGATTGAGTAACTTGTTTTGTTTCTTTCTAGATTCTGTTTGCTAGTGACATTCTTCTCCCCAGGCTGCAGTTAGACTTTATGAACACCCCATTCCACTGTCTGAAAAAGGCTTGTGAGAACCATTCATCATAGAACTGTACAAAGACTGAGTTCTCTTTCAAACGCTGCAGTCATGAACTAACTTATCCACTGGAAACATCTGTCACGATTCATTCATGTATGACTGCTACTCAAATTTACTTCTCATTTCTTTCAGTTCTGTTTTGTGGTTTTGTTGTGTTTTGGTTTGTTTCATTTTTAAATGGAATGGTTTGATTCTCTGTTTCTGAATAAATGGTGCTAGGCAATTCAAACTGTTTTGAGTAGGTGGGATTTACTGTATGGTCTCCTGGTAGAGTCTTAGGTGATTGCATTGTATGTTTTTCCAAGCAAGTTTCACTGCTAAAGTAATGGATTAATGAAAATTAATTATATTTTTGGTTTTTTTACTCTTTTCTTCTTTTATAGTATTTCAGCTGTGGGATGCGTTGAGGTAGAAGACAGCAGTGCTACTAGCAAAGTTTCCTCTGGGTAGTAATGGACATTTGGAATCAGCACTGAGCTCTGTGTCCTGAGGGATTTCCAGGGTAGTTAGAAAAGGACTTAGGCCAAAGAGAGGATACCATGAAAATGGAAAGGAGAAGAGTGAGAGCACAGGCACCCCTGTGATTCTGGAAGAGGATTTGTCCTTGTAGATTCAGACTGCTTCTAATGACAGGCAGCTTTAGCTTTTATTCACCTGTATGCCCCACCTCATTTAAAAGTATTTTGACATATATAGGTGTGCACTTCATATCTATGGATACGAAGATATATATAAACATATATCCAAGTGTTCTTTAACACTCAGAGGAACCTTTGCTAGTAGCACAGTTGTCTTCTAAATAGACACAGAGATATATACAGCTTCACCTCACAGGCATTATATGTTATAGAACAAGAATCCCTTTACTAATATTTCTGATTCAGGACTGCTTCAGAGAGTTTTAATCACAATATGTTCTTCAAGACATACAATTGCTTTTCTGAAATGGAACCAGAATAAGGGTGAAATATCAGAGTCCTTTCCTATAAAACAGCCTGCCTTTGTATAGTAAAGTGATCATTACTGCCTGATCCAAGGAAAACAACTTGGAACCCTATTAAAATCGAATGAATAAGATCCAAGATTTTGTATCCTTACTCGAAAATTTGATTTTCACTGGCTTTTATAAGCAGATACTTCAGTGTAAATGCTGAAGGAGACAAGACTCAGTTATTTTGATGCAGTTTCTTGAGTTGTAAGCGCCCTGAATTTTACAGTACGACAAATAGCAAATATGAGGTCGAGGGTGTTTGGCAGTGAGATGGGAGATTTACTGAGAATAGCTATTGTCTTTTTCTAGATCTTTCTGACAGATGAAAGGAGCCTTAATAAGAATGCATAATAAGATTTTGTATCCACTTCAAAGTCTTTTTATACTACCAAAGTGGCGATGAGTGCCATTTGTGCAAATGGCAATCAGACCCATGCGGTTTTGAATCATGTTTTGATGTGTGAAGAACATTTTAGTAGAAGTATGCTGTGCAGAGTGGCTTCGCATAGCTACAACTTCATTAATTTTTTTTTTTATGGTTAAATATGGAAGATGGGGAGGATAATTCTAATTTTATCTAATTTTCCCACTGGTTGTCAAGTAAAAGAATTTTTGTGGAGAAAGGAAAATTATTTCATTTTGTGTCAAAAAAAATGTTTTGGGGGTGAAATATCAAACAGTCCATTACTTGTTTTCCAGCCTGATCTGCTCCTGTGTATCTTTGTCAACTTCATAAAACATGTTGTCCAAAAGAATGGGTAAAGGAGCTACTCCTAATTTTTTCTTGTTTCTTTGTGCTTCTGCGGCTGGTGTCTTTGTTCTGACACTTGCCTTGAAAGTTGTTTAGGGCGGGGAAGTGATCTCATTCTTTTTTGAATGTATTGAGGGCTCCGTATTTCAATGAGATTTTGAGATGATGTAAGCAAATACCGATGACTGCAGTATTATGATTAGTAAAGCAATAACCATTTGGGGGCAATGTTCCAGGGGCAACAATTACAACACAAAGGATCAAATTAATTGTACTTGAAACAAAAGCCATAGTTTGGCTCATAAAGGAGTCAACTTGAAGGCTTATTAAACTACACAAGACTGAGAAGTCATTTGTTATTCTAGGGGAAATGAAATAGGAAGTGGCAATTACTGATGATTTATCTATTACATTTCAACCTCCCATGGTTATATCTGGCTTAATTGGGCTTCTTTTCCTAATGCATGAGTAGGTCGTGTATTCAGGCCAAGAGAAACTCAAATGAGATACAAGGAGCAAAATGCACGTTCACTCTGAGTAGGATTGGCAGTTAAGGTAAATTATCAGTGACATTTCTGTGCCTGCGGTGGCTCAGAGGACCTCCTGCTATTTGCTAGAAGCCTTAGAAACCCCACCACAATGCTTCAACAGAGAAGGTAATGTTTTTGCTGATGCTATTACCTAAGCCCCTGCTGATGGCTCCAAACCCCAACTGCTGTGCCACCACAGTAGGGGGCTCCTGCTTCAAGGGGTTCTGCCTCATAATACTGTAATACACAGTCAAAGTGTGAGACTATAAGGAAACAGTGCAGTTTTTCAATAGTACAGTCGGAAGATACCTAGGCAGTGACAAGTATTTTCAGGCATGACTTTGAAACTTTGAACGATAAGGAAATTATTTTTAAACTAAGGAAGTAGCCTAGATGATCACAGGAAACTCTGTCAAGAAGGAATAGGGGTCATGGAGAAGGCATGAAAATGCTTATCTGAAATCCTATTGAAAAACAGTCTTGGAGTATCTGGAAAATGAAGGTTATAAAGACCAGATATGTGGAGGAACATGAACATACAAGCTTTGCACAAAGGAAGGTATCTTGCCATCCTTGAGAACTGAGGTAATCATAGACTTTGGGAGAAGTATAGGACACCAGGTGGAAAGTGGAGGGGCTGTCCCAGCAATGATACAGGGTTCACCAGTAGGTCTACACAAGGACAGAAAATGTGCTAGACAGTTTTGTGTGTGAACACTAATATACTTTTGAAAATCAATCCTGCTATGATATGGCTACAGCATAAGCATCACTGCCTCATTTTCTGTGCTGTGCTGGTGTTGTCTTACCAATGTCTCCTTTTCTCTACCCCTTCCCTTCTCTCCCAAAAATTTGTTTATATGTGTTTAGGAAGAAGTCTTAACTCTTTGCAGTGGCAAATTCCAAGAAACTGAGCTGCAAAACCCGAGGGTCATGGAGACTTCTCACTTCTCTTCCTCTTGGGTTTGTACCGGTTTTCCCATCATGAATCATAGAATCATAGAATAGTTTGGGTTGGAAAGGAAAGAATCAGAAAATCACTAGGTTGGAAAAGACCCACAGGATCATCCAACCATTCCTACCAACCACTAAACCATAGTCACAAGTAACTCATCTACCCATCTTTTAAACACCTCCAGGGATGGTGTCTCAACCACCACCCTGGGTAGCCTCTGCCAGTGCCCAATGACCCTTTCCGTGAAATATTTTTTTCTGATGTCCGGCCTAAATTTTCCCTTGTGGAGCTTGAGACCATTTTCCCTTGTCCTGTCCCCTGTCACTTGGGAGAAGAGGCCAGATCCCTCCTCTACAAATTCAGTTCAGATAGTTGTAGAAAGCAATAAGGTCTCCCCTCAGCCTCCTCTCCTCAAGACTAAACAACCCCAATTCCTTCAGCTGTTTCCCATAAGACTTGTTCTTCAGCCCCTTCACCAGCTTTGTTGCTCTTCTCTGGACTCGCTCCAGAGCCTCAACATCCTTCTTGTGGTGAGGGGCCCACAACTGAACACAGGATTCCAGCAGCAGTCTCACCAGTGCTGAGTACAGAGGGAGAAGAACCTCCCTGGACTTGCCGGTCATGCCGTTTCTGATACAATCCAAGATGCCATTGGTCTTCTTGGCCACCTGGGCACACTGCTGGCTCATGTTCATTCTCTGTCAACCAGCACCCCCACGTCCTTCTCCTCCAGGCAGCTTTCTAGACAGACTTTTCCTAGTCTGTAGCTCTTCACAGGGTTGTTGTGTACCTGGTATTTGGCCTTGTTAAACCTCATACCATTGATCTCAGCCCAGTGGTCCAGACTTTTCAGATCCCTTTGCAGAGCCTCCCTACCCTCCAGCAGATCAATACTTCCACCCAGCTTAGTGTCATCTACAAACTTGCTAAGGGTGCATTCAATCCCCTCATCCAGGTCACTAATAAATACTTGGGCTTGACCCAACACTGTGTCCTGGGGGACGCCACTTGTGACTGACCTCCACCCGGACCTAACTCAATTTAGCAACAGTCTTAAAGATCATCCAGTTCCACTACTCTACCATGGACAGGGACACCTCCCACCAGATCAGGCTGCCCAAGGCCCCATCCAGCCTGGCCTTGAACACCTCCAGGTATGGGGCAGCCACAACTTCCCTGGGCAACCTGTTCTAGCGCCTCACCACCCTCATGGTGAAGAAATCCCTCCTTATGTCTAGTCTAAATCTGCCTCTCTCCAGTTTATACCCCTTCCCTCTCATCTTGTCACCACAAGCCTTTGTGAACAGTCCCTCCCAAACTTTCTTGTAGGACTCCTTCAGGTACTTGAAAGTTGCTATATTATCTCCTCAGAGCCTTCTCTTCTCCAGGCTGAACACACCCACCTCTCTCAGCCTGTCCTGAAGGTGCTCCAGCCCTCTGATCATCCTTGTAGCCTCCTCTGGTCCCATTCCAACAGTTCCAGAGGATTCCAGAACTGTACACAGTACTCCAGATGAAATCATGGTCTAGGTCTGAGACTCCAGCAGGGACATCCATTGCAATGCAAACAGTACATGACCAATTACTTTAGTCATTACCAACAGGAACTTGGAGTCCTGGATGTTGTAAGTTATGTACAACATCCAGCCTAAAAGTCCTTTTAACTCTTCTTCCTTCCACCATGTTACACTTGAAATACTGTAGGAAACATGTCAAATCATCCTGGAGGGAATTTTTGCATCTGACTTCTCATCCCTTTAAGACTGGGATTTAAAGTAGGAACTTAGATACAGACTTAACTCTTGNGATCACCCAGTTCCACCACTCTGCCATGGGCAGGGACAACTCCCACCAGATCAGGTGGCACAAGGCCACATCCAACCTGGCCTTGAACACCTCCAGGGATGGGGCAGCCACAGCTTCCCTGGGCAACCTGTGCCAGGGCCTCACTACCCTCATAGTGAAGAAATTCTTCCTTATGTCTAGTCTAAATCTGCTGCTCTCCAGTTTACACCCATTCCCCCTCATCCTATCACTACCAGCCTTTGTGAACAGTCCCTCCCAATCTTTCTTGAAGGACTCCTTCAGGTACTTGAAAGTTGCTATATTATCTCCTCACAGCCTTCCCTTCTCCAGGCTGAATACATCCACCTCTCTCAGCCTGTCCTGGAGGTGCTCCAGCCCTCTGATCATCCTTGTAGCCTCCTCTGGTCCCATTCCAACAGTTCCAGAGGATTCCAGAACCGTACACAGTACTCCAGATGAAATCATTGTCTAGGTCTGAGACTCCACCAGGGACATCCATAGCAATGCAAACAGTACAAGACCAATTATTTTATTCATTACCAACAGAAACTTGGAATCCTGGATGTTGTAAGCTATGTACAACATCCAGCCTAAAAGTCCTTTTAACTCTTCTTCCTTCCACCATGTTATACTTGAAATACTGTAGGAAACAACATGTCAAATCATCCTGGAGGGAATTTTTGCATCTGACTTCTCATCCCTTTAAGACTGGGATTTAAAGTAGGAACTTAGATACAGACTTAACTCTTGGAATCCTACTGAGCACAGCTGTAAACTGACATTATTATATAGATAAGATATAGGTATGTGAGTATGTAGGTAGGTAGGTAGAAGCATAGATTAAAAAGCTTCCAAATAGCTGCTAGGCTTCTACTTTTTGACATGACAGACTCTTGCAAGTGATAGTATTGATTTACATTGCATATAAATTGCCCAGGACTTTGGCAGCACATACCCACTTGTATTATTTGCCATCATTTGCAGAATCAATGCTTTAAGCAGGTGTGCCTGCATGCAGAACTGTATTTTAAACCTTACAGTAGCATTACATAATTATACCAAAAGCCAGAGGACAAAAAAATAGGAAATATGTATTAACATAAAGCCAAATCTTAAACAGAAACTTTTATTAGCCATGAATTCATGTTATGAAAGTAGTTTCGCTGAGCATAGAAATTAATTTTATTTACTTTTGCAAATAAAAACTTAAGGTGGATTTCAGACTTAAAGGACGGTTATCTTGGCAGAATAATTATGAAAAATGTGAGGAAGGCATAGAAAGAATTTCAGATATCTCTGAATGTAAATAATTTTTTTTTCCTTGAAAGTTTAAAGACTACAGTCACAGTTGCGTAGCTGCATTTCAAATATGTGCTGAAGAAATGATACATTAAGTTGATAAATAAATTCATCTGATGACTCCTTTTCATTTTAATTCTGTCTGGTTCCTTTAAAGGCAGACTGTACCATGCGTTGCTGCATAGGCTAGAGATGCCAGTGCATCAGACTAAAGCAGTCTGGCTATCTGAAAGCTGTGTAGCCAAGGCAGCATAAGACCACATTCAGATGGATTGATGCAAGAGAAAAGCATTACACAGAGAACTGTGCTGCAATGGGGCTTTTTTGCTTTTAGTCCTTCATTTAGGATAGCTTTGGTATCTGTGCACGCTGTGCTGAAAACCAGCGGCTTAGCATCACTTACCACATTCTCCCCATGCCTTTGAAATACTTAATAATATATATAATGTACTTAATAACATATTTGCCAAGACAATTTCTGCTGCTTTCTCATCTGAAGAAAGAGTTTTCTTATGTTGTGCTGGTATTGTTTATAAATGTGAGAGAGTCCATGTTTTTTCCTGAAGGTGTTACGAAGAATCATAGAATGAAAGAATGGTTTGAGTTCAAAGTGACCTTAAAGATCATCCAGTTCCAATCCCCCTGCCATGGGCAGGGACACGGCCAACTAGATCAGCCTTCCCAAGTCCCATCCAACTTGGCCTTCAGTATCTCCAGGGATGGGGCAACCTATTCCAGTGCTTCACCACCCTCACTGTGAAGAAGCTCATCTTTATGTCTAGTCTAAATCTGCCCCTCTCCAGTATATACCTGTTGCCACTAGTCCTGTTGCTACAAGCCTTTGTAAACAGTCTCTTCCCAACTTTCTTGTAGCCCCCTTCAGGTACTGGAAGGTCACTTTAAGGTCTCCTTGAGCCTTTTCTTCTCCAGGCTGAAGAATCCCAACTAAGAGTTCATCTGATGCTGGTTTTTTTCACTGCAGCAAACTCAGAAATAGAGAAATGAAAAAAAGATGACGCAAACTGACACAAAATTTACAATGTCACTAAGATATATTTCCCACAGAATTATTAGCCCAGTTCTGAGATCCATATGCATCTCCTTTAAATTTAATAGGTGAACCATATCTTTGAAGTCACCAATTTCTACTCTTACACAGATAGTTGCATATGAACAAAAATTCAACATTAGTGTGCGTATTATTTACATTTTTAATAACACAATTGAAAATTCACAGAATTCTTATTGAAAATGAGTGGCAAATGTCAAAATCAAGTATTTTCATTTCTGAGGTCCTAGCTAATGTAATGGAATTTTTCTTTCTATGATAGTTTACAATTATGGAGCAACCTTGGGAATTCAAGTAGAAAATCAATTTCCAGCTCTTGTGGATGGATGCATATAATTCTAGTGGCCACATCAAATAGCTCTGCATACTAAAATATATCTTAACTTTAAAGCCTATAAATTAAATTGATAAAAATAAAAAATATGCTGTTACCTCATGATTTAAACATTGACCTTATGATTTGGAAGTAGGCCACAGTCTGATCACCTGTTTGAGAACAATATAAAAAGTAAATGCACTGTAACCCATTACCAGATGGCTTCTATATCTGTACAGTCTTTCATGCAGGAAATCAAGCAGCCAGAAAATGACGAAGGTTTTTAAAAAATGAATGAAACGCTCATGTTTTTTTCTTCAAATTTCTGCTTAAGAGCTTGATTCCTTTAAGTCCTTTATTCAGTTGAGGGATGGAGATCTCTTAGTGTGACCCGGCTGAGCCTCTATGGTTTTATCTTCTGGTGCAGCAGTTCTTGAGAGAACATGAAGGCAGAATCTATAATTTCCTTTCCAAATTACATGTGGAAAACAACCCTTTTATGTTACTGTGCTGACAGAATTCAGTTATGTGCAATCCCCTTCACTCACAGCTATAATTACGTGACTTTTTCTTGAATAGAGGAAAATACTTATTACAGTAACTTTTGAAGAGAACTCTCCCTATTTTGCCTTTTTTATCTCTGCTATCATTTATGTTTATCAATCAAATTACAACCCATGACTTAGATTCATAGAGTCATAGAATAATTTGGGTTGGAAGGGACCTTAAAGATCATCTAGTTCCAATCCCCTGCCATGGGCAGGAATGCCTCACACTAGATCAGGCTGCCCAAGGCCCCATCCACCCTGGCCTTGAACACCTCCAAGGATGGGGCAGTCACAACTTCCCTGGCAACCTGTGCNTCCTTGTATGGGAGATGCTCCAACAGTCTGATCATTTTTGTAACCCTCCTCTGGGCCCGTTCCAACAGTTCCATATTTTTCTTACATTGAAGATTCCAGAGCTGGACACAGTACTCCAGATGAAGTCTTACAAAAGAGGAATAGAGGGGTAGAATGACCTTCCTCAACCTGTTGGCCNAGCCACTCTCAATCACATCATCCCTCATCCTGTATTGAAATGGGGGATTGTCCTGACACAGGGGTAGGACCTTGCACTTAACCTTGTTTAACCTCACAAGGTCTGCACAGGCCCACTTCTCTAGCTTGTCCGGCTCCCTCTGGATGACATCCTGTCCTTCCAGTGTGACAATTGCATCACTCAGCTTCGTGTCATCTGCAAACTTGCTGAGGGTGCACTCAATCTTGCTGTCTATATCATTGATGAAGATATTAAACAACAGTGGTCCCAATATGGACCTGTGAGGCACACCACTTGTCAGGGATCTCCATCTGGACATCCACTTCGAACGTTTTCTCAGACTCTTGAAATTTGTGTACAGAGCAGTCTCATGGACAGTGGTATTCATAAGTTTCATGAAATGGTGGTGTAGTGAAAATGTGCTACAACAAGTTGTGTCATATGAACAGTCCTGTATTACTATATTACTTCAGAAGAATATCCAGGACATCTCATGACTAAGTCATGTGCTGTTTCATACTGTTGAAACAGCCTGCTCTCCTATGCTGTATGTGTTTTAGAAGTACATTAGTACTTGCAATCCACAAACAAGGGGAAAGGAAATAAAACCCAAACCCCTGATGGAGGAACATCATCTCCTAAAAATGCACAAATCTTTCTTTGTGATGGATATTCTTGGGAGGGAATTCTGTGATTTTAAATTATTCTTTCTCAATCTGCAGCTTTTTCAAAATCCAGTTTTAGAAAAAATCACTCAAGGTGTGGATGTTCCAGACAATATGATGTTTAAGTCAACTAAAAATCCTCTTAAAAAAAGCAAAGACTGTATAAGACCTCTAGCTCCATGTTTGCCTCTTTGAAGTCTATATTTATCATCCATGGTAAGATACGACTTTGACTAGAGAGGGTTCAACTGCAATGTGTGGAAGAAAATACCAGGTGCCATATGCACTTATTCTGAATTTTCACTTCCTTCTCGCCTCATTTTGTACATCTAACATCTGCCTCATGATTTTCCTCCATAACCTTTTCATGTCAGTTGTAATTTTTTTTTATTTGCCTCTTCAGTTCCTGCTACATCAAGAAATCCTATTTCTTATATAACCAGTGATGGTTAGAATAATTATTATTACCTTGTCTTTTTACCTCCTCCTTTTCACATTTTCACATTTACTCTCATTACCTGAACTTCTCTTTCACATGTATGAAATCACATATACTACTATCTTACAAATATTTTTGCTTAATTCATTGCTCAGTTTTCATAGCCTTTCTATAGGTCACTGACCCACTGATACGTAATACGGTGTATTAAATACATTGTCATTAATTGCTAACAATTTGGATATCAGTAGGTGTCATTCAGCTGACATCTAACAAACAAATCTGTCTTGCCTAC
>WAAB01001506.1:8310-24049 GCA_013389865.1 Piaya cayana | reverse complement strand
TAGGGAGGCTCTACAAAGAGATTGGGACAGGCTAGACTGCTGGGTTGAGTCTAATGGCATGAGGTTTAACACAGCCAAACGTAGAGTCCTACACTTGGGGCACAACAACCCTATGTCACTTCTCCCAAGTGACAGGGCACAGGACAAGACGAAATGACCTCAAGCCCTGCAGGGGAGATTCAGGCTCAACATAAGGAAATAATTCTTCACTGAATGGGTCTTTAGGCAATGGAATGGTCTGACCGTGGACGTGGTTGACTCGCCTTCCCTGTAGGTGTTTAAGGTGCAGGTGGATGAGGTACTGAGGAGCATGGTTTAGACATTAGTGAGAATGGTTGGACTCCATGAACCAGTGGGTCTTTTCCAACCTGGTGATTATAAGATTCTACAATTCAGTGATACAGGCTAGAAGTCTGTCTAGAAAGCTGCCTGGATGAGAAAGACCAGGGGATGTTGGTTGACAACCGACTGAACATGAGCCAGCAGTGTGCCCAGGTGGCCAAGAAGGCCAATGGCATCTTGGCCTGTATCAGAAATGGTGTGAGCAGCAGGTGCAGGGAGGTTATTTTCCCTCTGTAATCCACACTGCTGAGACTGCACCTCGAACACTGTGTGCAGTTCTGGGCCCTTCACCACAAGAAGGATGTTGAGGCTCTGGAGTGAGTCCAGAAAAGAGTAACAAAGCTGGTGAGGGGGCAGGAGAACAAATCTTATGAGGAGTGGCTGAGAGAGCTGGGGTTGTTTAGCCTGGAGAAGAGGAGGCTCAGCGGAGATCTTATTGCTCTCTATAACTACCTGAAGGGAGGATGTGGAGAGGAGGGAGCTGGCCTCTTCTTCCAAGTGGCAGGGGACAGGACAAGAGGGAATGGCCTCAAGCTCTGCCAGGGGAGGTTCAGGCTTGACATAAGGGAAAAATTCCTCACAGATAAGGTCATTAGGCATTGGAACAGGCTGCCCAGGGAGGTGATTGTGTCACCTTCCCTGGAGGTGTTTAAGGCGTGGGTGGACAAGGTGCTAAGGGGCATATTTTTGATCGGAATGGTTGGACTCAATGCTCCTGTGGGTCTCTTCCAACCTGGTGATTCTATGAGCCTATGATTCTATGATTCTATAGTAAGTCCAGGAAAGAAATACTCTGTCCTGGTTAGATTCTGGTATAAAAGCACTAAAACAAGTTTGAACAGAAGTAGAATGAAGTGGTGCCTTTCTGTAACACCATTATTCAGACATCCTACTGATACACAAAGGTACATCCTGTGACTTGCTAAGGGACAATTATTTTATTGTGGGTTTTTAAGTCCCCAGGTAGCAGTAAGTCTACTAGCGAGATTTAATCAATAATGTGAAAATGTTATTACTCTTTAAGTTCATAATTAAATAGCAATGTTATTATTTTTTAGTATTAATAATAATAATACGTAATTTACTAATTGTCAACACTGCAATATTTTGGCCCTCAAAAGTTCATTGGAAAAATGGTTGCCACTTTGGTTATCTCTTCTTTTTTTACAAGAATCAGATTCATTGGTTGTCAGCATGGCATTCTGCTGCATCCATCTGCCCGAGTTCTTCTTGTACCATTTCAATAATAGAGCAGAAGAGGCTGAGCCAGAGCCCGCTTTCCTTAGTATGAAGATGATTGAAGGGTGCTAGATTTTGAACAGTAATTTATTTTGTATGGGTGTCCAGAATTTGATCCAGGGACCAGACAAGACTGGCTTCACAATGCACCCACTGAGGGACAAAGTCAAGCCCACCAGTGAAGCTGGTGGCAGTTCAGTGGAAACAGTTTAAAAAGAGCAAAAGATACCAGACAGATAGAGAAGTGTGGAGTCAAAGGAGTGAGAAAGAGCAGAGGGACCACTTAGGTCAGAGGAGGAAATTAAGATGCCATGGCAGAGAAAAAAACTGTACAAGTCTGTTGAGGAGCCATGCAGGAGAAGAGGAGAAGTCTGAACAAGAAGAAGCAGTAGAACATAACTACTGTGTACTGTCCATGAACATCTGCTGCCAACACTGCTCCCTGCCACACCAAAAGGACCAAGTGTAATATTCATCATAACAAGGATCATTGTGGGAGAGAAGACGGGCATCTGGAGTAACTGAGAGAAGTTGAACCTTATGAAGTGGGAAGGAGAGGTGTTTCCCAAGGTATTTTAATCTTTTTTTTACTTGTTTTGGTTTTGCTTCACAATACCAGACAATTAGTTCTAAAATATATATGTATTTGCTGGCAATAAATCAACATCCCCAAGCCAAGCCTGTTTTGCCTGAGGTGGTTATTGGTAAGCAATTTCTCTGTCTTTAGCTTGATCTATGATCTTTGTTATTTCTGGTATTCCTAGGCACCATGCTGGCTCAGTGAGGCTGAAGTGCGAGCAAGCAAATGGGTGGGGATTTGGATTCTAGCTGGGTCAGCCTACCACAGGTATGAGTGGGATCTAGTCTATCTATACCACAGGTGCAAGAAATTGGTTGGTTGAGAAGAACAAGTGTCACCTTGTAGAAGTGCCAGTTTCAATGGGAAGGGTTTTTTTAGCAAGTGATATCCAATGTATACTTGTGTGACTGACTCCTGCAAGGTTACATAGAGCCCAAGGAGACTCTGCAGTCTGTGGGGGAATCAGAAGAAAATATAGTTGAGGAGGAGAGAAGCACCACTTACTCTGTTTGCAGTTGGCACTATTTAACAGTTGCTACTCTATGTTACTCTTAAAGCTAGATTTTTGTAATTTAATAATTAATACACTGCACACTGAGGCCTAGTTTTTTCCCCAGCATTGATCTTTCATGAGTCTTTATGGCCCTACTCACAGATTGTGGTCTTAGTTTCATTCTTTAGTGGTTGGTTTTCCCTAAACCTCATTAATTTCCGCTGGTCTTGGGTGGTTTTTATCTTTCCCTTGCCTGACTCACACTGGACTGCACTGATAATGCTGCTACATTGCAGAGTGGAACATGACAGATCCAGGTGCAGCTTCTCATAATGTTTGAGGTTGGAGATAATAGGTGAAAGCCTGTGTATTTTTTCCTGTCTAACATTCTAAGTAAAAGGGAATGAGATGGATACAACACACTTCTGTTTACAGCAGTGGTAACATTTGCTCAGCCTCAACATGCTTGCAATAACAATAAATGGCCCCTCTGGCACTTTTCTAGTTCATTGGAGCAGTTCCAAGTTCCATGCATTTGGATTAGTCACGTTATTACTGTTTAGATCTTAATGAATACTGATAAAATACTGATTGGATTTCGGATTTTTTTAAGGTTTTTTAAATGATACTTATATATGGGTAACTAAGGATATACTGCAACAGAAGTCCATAAAAATGGATCGACAGAATGAAGGTAGCACTAAAATTGTCCATATGGTTCCTTCCACAGCACATTTTCTGCTGACCTGGCTTTTATTTCTTCTTTAAACATTAACTGATGATTTAGTAGTTTGAAAACACTCCCTGGATTTGCCCTAGGCACATATGTACAGACTTTTCTTCTGCTTTTCCTAATGCCTTCACTCCATCTCCTCCTTCACTTCCATTTTCCTGTCTTGAGTCTTCAACCCACAAAAAGCAGGGTGGATAAAGAATGCCTGTGAGCGATGCTGGTGCTATACACCAGTCAAATCAATGAAAGATATTATAAAGTTACTGGAAGCTATATTTGTACCTAGTGTGCTACCTTATTGCAAAAGATAGTGGGAGACATATTTCACAAATACTGTAAGAACCAAGAGGTAAAGGACAAGAAACAGAACAGTGCTGTTCAGCCAGCTTTGTTTCTCATCTGAGTAGTATGTCTCTTAGCTCTGACTTACATTAAAATAACAACTCTGGTGTAGGGGCCCAGAAGAGTTGCAGCAGGTTTCTGGAAATATTGCAGATAGTTCTTGTAGTGTCTTTTCGTTTGTAAGTGTGCAAGAAGAAAGAAGAACACATAGTATACATGTGTCAAATCGGAGAAGTTCTTGCTGACTTCCTCTGTAAGGTTTTTTTTTAGGAATTTTTCAGTGCTTATTGTCAGATTTAACCAGCCTAATTTAAAAAAAAAAAAAAATTGAAGGGAGGAAAGAAGAGTTCTGGCATTTTGCTACTTAAACAATGCCAGTGGATAGCTAGAAAAGTAGAAGGAACCTGACCTGTTGTCCATTGTGTACCGAAGGGGCCCAGCATGTATGTTAATAGCTGGATACAACTGAAACTATTTTTCTTCAGACAAACATAGATTCCTGCAAGACTTGCACTGAATTTATTCAATCATTAGTGAGGAAAGAGTGCCAACCCAAGGCACTTAAGTAAGTACTATTTACAACAAAAATTTCAGAGAGCTCTTATAGTGCAATATTTTTCTTCCTAAAGAAATTATTGGGAAAGTTTAATGGAGAGATATGGATTTAACTTTAACTGATATTTTAGAAGAAAGTTGTTTTGATTACTACTGCTGGTAAATGTAGTAATGTGGGCTTCCTGTTTTTCTAAAAGGACTGAATGATGAGAGCTAATTATTTTGTACATAAAAACAACATGTCACTTGAAGACATCTCTGTTTCTATGCAATGTTTAGTGATTTAACCAGTATAAAGGTCTAGGGTATATGTATTGTTGAATTCCCAATTAAAAATATTTTCCTACACTTAAGCAAAATGGTTAATGTTAGTATAACTTTCTAAAATGCATTCTACAAACAACCTCAGAGCGTATACCATGAAGGATATATGCTGTATGGTACTCTGAGCAAGAATTATTTAAAGTGCTAATGATTCAATTAGATGGGGAAAATCAGGAGTTACTTGATGTCTATGATCTATGAAAACAGAAAGAATTTTATACTGAGTGGAATACCTCAGGTATATACAGAAGATGTATGAACAGTAGCCAGTATCTTAAATATTGAATTGGCCTCCACCAGCCATTGTTTGCCTTGAGAAATGCTGGCTGAGTACATATGTATTGCAATACATTCATACAGAGTACACAGACATATGCTTACACACATACATATTTTATTTAAAATATTTATGTGCATAGTGTAATTATGAAATCAGTCACTAAAGTGGTATGAAATGCACCACTTTATATTAGTATCTGAAGTCTCTGTCATGATGAATGTTGTGAAAAGTGTTCATGATGATTTTTTACTTAATTAAAAAAGCCTGATCTATTCACTTTACTATTACTGATGGTGGTGAATTCACTTAACTCTAGTGAAGATATGTCATACCTTGTTAGTTTGTGCTTATAATATTGTAATGTACCATTCTAAAATCAAAGTGCAAATTTATACATAGCTCTTCTATTCATATGTAAGTCTGAGCCATGCAAGGAGGTGTGCATATGTAAATATTGATCTGAACACAAAGCACAGTTACTTCAACTTTGGAATTTCATTTCTAGCTTAGATTCAAAATAAAAATGCTCAGGAATCCATAAGAAAGACTATTGCCCTGTAGAAATTTATCTTACTGACAAATAAATTTTTTAGATTATGTCTATAATTTTTTATCCTAAAATTTCCTAGTATTCTTGGAGATTTTACTCAGTGCTGGTTTCATTGTACCATATGAATATATAATCAGAGGCTGCAAAAACTTAAAATCAGAATCATCAGGGTAGACAAAACAGTGAGACACATAAGCAATGGAATCAAAGTGATACTAATATGTAAATGTCAAGATAATTTATTTTTTTTAGTACAGGTAGACTTCAGAGAGCAAAACTGTTTGTGAACTTTGGAAAGTTCAAAAGGGACAAATGAATGACCTGGCCAGTTGAAAATGTGAGTTGGTGCAACCCAGCAGTTGGCACTAGAGAACAAATAAAGAGCATTGCAGAGAGTGAGGATATTACTAAACTTAAGGTTGTCAAGAAGCAAATGGGATAACTTGCTGAAAATATCTAAGGAAAATTTTTTTGTATGGAACAACTTTTGTCTCTAAGGCTCCAAAGCCTACATGGGAGTTCGTTCATGACATGTTCCTGTATATTCAGTCTCATCTGCCAGTCCTACTTTTAAAAATACATTTACCTTTACTTTAGATGCATGTATTAATGGAAGGTTGTAATACTAATTCTGTGTTCTGTAATAAAAGACAGGTTACCACTATTCTTGGAAATTCAGGTAGTCAAAACATTTGAGAGGCTCTGAATAATCTTTTTACTTTTGGTCCTTTAAACATGATTTAGTATGTCCCAGAAAACTGGATACAAGGACCCCATGAAAGAAATTGTGAGAGGAAACTGCAGTCAGGACCCTGTAAGGGAACTCAGTAGTTCAACGTCCTTCTACATAGTTCAGAAAAAAACCTGAATCAATGTAGCTTGTATCGATGTAGATTATATCGATGTACATTGTTGTATCATCTCTTTCTCTATACATATCTTTCACAGGAAAAGGTTTTATTGAAATATCTGAGAAAGCAGACATGTCAACGGCTCTGTTTCCATAGACTTGTTTTTGCTTTTATACCAAAGATCTTATGTAAATAGACAAATGAATAAATAATGTAGTAGAAATAGAAGGTATGTTTTTCAACTCATTCAGAAATGCCTATTTGTTTGACTATTTTTCATAAATATTTCAAAAATAGTTCATTGCACATAATATTGGTGAGCTCAATTGCTTTCTTGGTGTGATGGGTTTAATTTCTGGGACTTTCCTGAGTAGCCAGGTTGTGGCTGAAGAAGAACTACATCTCCCAGTATTTCATGTGATTTTTCTGCGTAAGATCAGGGAGTCAGACACTGCGTCTTCCTTCCTCTTCCTTCTCTCTCTCTCTCTCTCTCACCTCCAGAGCCGGGGAGGGTTTGCTCTGCTGTTGGGCTTTGCCGTGTGTGGGAGTCTGGGGCCGTGTAGACTCTCGGCGGCACAGAGGTCTGNTTTTTTTTTTTTTTTTTTTCTCTTTTTTTTTTTTTTTTTTTTTTTTTTTTTTTTTTGACTCAAAGCTTTACAGTAATTTTGGTGGAGAATGCGGGCAACGATCCCGCTACCTCTTGTTTTGCTGTCACTGTGTGTTGTGTGATCTAAAGCTGCCTGCATATCTGACATCCTCAAATGTCTCTCACAATTTTCCTTCAGGAAATAATACTTGTCATCTTAATTTTGGACAGCTCATGTTTGTCTTCATATTAATTCTGTAACAGGGAAGAAATGGCATGGAAATACTACTCTGACAGTTTTGGGGACCTTGAGTGCCTGAAGCATGAGAGCAGCAATACTGTAATGAAAATGGACATTCACTACATTTAAGGTTTTACTACTGACAAGCAATTCAAGAGTTTTGTGTTTTCTCCCTACCACCTTGCTGTATGCTACTAAGCCTTTAGCAAACCTACCCTTAATTTGAGATTAGCAATCTTGACCCTTGTAATGCACTGGAAGAAAACCCCAGAGTGTATAAAAGATAAGTGCAAGAGATGCATTTTGTTTGTTGCTATTGCCTGGTGTACAAGCCAGATTGTCCACTGTGTTGCTTTCTGGGAATCACTGATGGGACATATTCAGGGTTTTGTAGAGCCTCAGAGCAGATTTATCAGTGTACAAATGTTTTTGTTTGGGACAAGACTTCTATAGTGATGCTCTGGCTTCATTAGTGTTCTGGGTTACAGAAGACTCTCAAAGATACACTTATACACAATGAAATCTCAAATAGGTGTTCTGTAACCTAGCTTCTTGATCATTAAATTAATTAAACTATCACTTTATTAATTTTTTTGCTAATGTAAAGTCAACTGAAAAAGATTTAAGTTCTGCTATACAGATATACTGCATGGCTGTTGCTTGGTGGCTTGATTTGTCAGGGACTATTTGTTCACCTGATGCAGATATACCACTTTGCAGTACTCAATGCATACCAAATCACTTTTCAACTTAGACAAATTTAGCACATAAACTTTTCACCAACACCTAAATCCAGAACCATCTTTATATAAATACTTAAGTGAACTTGGAAATATATCCTTCCATATACATAAGTGATGGCAAAGCATAACAGGTAAAATCATAAGCTTTCATAATGTTTAGGCAAGATTTACTATTTGAAAGAACCCATGATAACTGGATTTCAAAGACTGAATTAATTCTTTAGCCTCGAGAGCAGTCTCTAATTTTAGCTAGTAACTATGCCACTGATTAATTTTTTAATTTGTCTACAGTTTTATCTCACTATTCTTTGTTATTCTGATGACCACAAAGTGCATTTGTGAGAGAAAAGTATAAGATATAAACTAAAATATGTAAAAAATGATATATCACTTTTTACTGCACTGATAAGTATATGATAGATTCCTTTAAAATATGTAAAAAGTAAACTAACATTATTTCCAGTGTCTTTATAATAAAGTTACTAACTTCAGTGAAAAAAAAGTTCACTATTAGAATAGGAGTATGTTAGTGGTAAGGTAACAAACAAATCATAATACAGTTCAAATCTGCTTAGAATTTTTATTACTATTCTCATATACCCAGCGTGCATATCTGCTGCAGTAATTAAATTTACACCTTTAATATCATAGGTTATACAGTTCTTTACCAGTATAACAGAAGGTGTATCTTTTTTTTCAACAGTAAATCATGCAGTACAACACATGTGACTGGAAAAGTGCAAGGTTATGTACTATACGCAACTCTGATGAACAAGCTCAGGTCCCTCTGTCTCTCCACAGAGGCAGGTGCTCCAACCCCTGATCATCACATCTGTTCTCTGCTGGTCTTGATGTAGACATGGATGCTAAATATTGCGTAGTTGCAGAACACAACTGCCTCTAATTTTTACAGCCTCACTAAGGGATCCTTGGGCAATCTTTGTTTTAAAATAACAAATGAAACAAGGAATGTAAAATGTAAATATTTCCGTGTACAATTACTCTGCAATCATTCTCGTGATGCCTTGAAGACTTTTTAGCTAAAATGGAGAAAATATATGGTAATGATTCGGTGAGGATTTGTGTATACCTATGTATTGTCTGTGTTTCCATTTCTAATAGCCTTTTAAACCCCTACCCTCTGGATGTGTGAAAGCAATCACATACAAAACCATCAAAAGTCAGTGAACAGTCTAGGTAAGATAAGCTGGTACTTTTACCTCAAATTCTGAGTGGATAGATCCGATTTTGCAAATCATCCTAATAATTTGCAGTCATCATTTTCAGCCTCATTTGGTAACTGCTATTTAAGGTCAGGACGTGCTTAAAGCCTGACACATCATCTCTTAAAAATAAATGTTACTTCAGGCAGACCTTCAGGCAGAATACCAAGGATAAATCTTTCCTTGAAACTCTTCACATGTTCTTTACTGAAGTCTTTATGCCATAATTGCTCTTAAAATAGTTTTTCAAATTATTTTTTGTGAAAATTCAGAAATTTAAAAATATAAAAACCTTAAAATAGCTCTTCAGTGAGACAAAGGTAAGGGGAAAGATAAATCCAGTCAATAAAAAGAAGTTCTCACTGAATATTTGTCAACAGTTACCTTTGGCTGTTTCTTCTTCCTTTAAGATGAGTTTAAATCAAAGCTTCAAATAACGTGTTCAATGGACTGTTTAAAAAAACTCTACCAAATTTCAGAAAGAAAAGATAAATCACTAAATCCAAGTCCAGCTCTACATTTCTCCTCAATTTTAAACTTTAAAATTTAGACCTTAAAGAAGGAAAGGTCAAAATATAACTCTAAAACCAGGAAGAATTGTTTTCTTTCTTCATCGTGTATATTATCTTTAAGCTTTTTAATATTTTTTTTCTACTCTAAGATTTTTTTATTGTTATTATAACAGTGGTCCACACAAAAAGTAGATATTTATAAAGGTGAAAATTATTAAGTCCTATGCAAAAATGTTCCCACAAGTGATGTAGAAAAAAATTGCCAGAGTTTTTGCTAAGTGTTTTTGGAAGCACTGAGAAGAAAACAGCATTTAAACTACAGTTAGAATGTTTTAGTGTTTTATATTAGTCATCAAATTTACTTTTACAAACATATAATGTTCCTCTTTGTGACACATAATATCTATTTACTGCAAAAATTAATCAATTGCACTGAAAGTATTATGGAAGCATCTGTATAAAAAGATAACATTAATGATGTTTTTGGAGGAATGTGCAAGCAAATTTCTTTAACTGCTTCTGTAGTGAATGCCTATTAATGCAGAACCCCTCAACTATGTTATGGAAAAAAAAAACTGTTAAGGTTAGAGATTTAATCACTCATTAAGTAATTCAGGCAACACATTGGTTGTCTCCTCTCCTGCATCTGTTGGGTTGCCAAGAGCTCCATCCTGCTAGTAGTCTGCTCTTCTTCTATTTCTTCTACAACTTCCAGTGGATACTGCAGACAACTAGGCTGCCTTCTTTTCTGTACTGTCTTAAGGTATCCTCTTTTTTGTGGCGGTAAATGTGTTTTCTTTGAATTAGTGGTGCTGATGTAGCTACAATGATCTAGAGTATAATACAGATAAGATTTTAGGAAGAAGTAGGCATTTTTTCTTTCCAATGAGTCAGTTATCAAGCTAACTAATGCTTTACTTTCTGATATCTGTTGGTCTGTTACAAGGTACTATCAATCTCAGCAAGCACTGTCCCTCTGTGTACTGACAATAGATAGAATAATAATAATAATAATAAAATTAGGTCTTACCTACCCACAGACTGCTACTGGTAGGGCTTGTGTTGACAGATGTGGGGAAAAAAGAGGGTCATAAGGAAAAATGGTAATGTCAAAATGATGCAGATAGATAGAAATTGAAAATTCACAATGCAAAAGTTTTGCCTTACAGTAAAACTTTTGTGACTAGTCTTATGAAGAAAAAAGTTCTGTGCAAAGTTCTGTCCTAAGCACTGATCATCCTAGAATCAGTAATAAATATCTTTTAAAAAATCTTTTAAAAATTGCCCTATTATAATTAACTATAAATTGTTGAAATGCATAACAAAGTANATAAATCCAGTCAATAAAAAGAAGTTCTCACTGAATATTTGTCAACAGTTACCTTTGGCTGTTTCTTCTTCCTTTAAGATGAGTTTAAATCAAAGCTTCAAATAACGTGTTCAATGGACTGTTTAAAAAAACTCTACCAAATTTCAGAAAGAAAAGATAAATCACTAAATCCAAGTCCAGCTCTACATTTCTCCTCAATTTTAAACTTTAAAATTTAGACCTTAAAGAAGGAAAGGTCAAAATATAACTCTAAAACCAGGAAGAATTGTTTTCTTTCTTCATCGTGTATATTATCTTTAAGCTTTTTAATATTTTTTTTCTACTCTAAGATTTTTTTATTGTTATTATAACAGTGGTCCACACAAAAAGTAGATATTTATAAAGGTGAAAATTATTAAGTCCTATGCAAAAATGTTCCCACAAGTGATGTAGAAAAAAATTGCCAGAGTTTTTGCTAAGTGTTTTTGGAAGCACTGAGAAGAAAACAGCATTTAAACTACAGTTAGAATGTTTTAGTGTTTTATATTAGTCATCAAATTTACTTTTACAAACATATAATGTTCCTCTTTGTGACACATAATATCTATTTACTGCAAAAATTAATCAATTGCACTGAAAGTATTATGGAAGCATCTGTATAAAAAGATAACATTAATGATGTTTTTGGAGGAATGTGCAAGCAAATTTCTTTAACTGCTTCTGTAGTGAATGCCTATTAATGCAGAACCCCTCAACTATGTTATGGAAAAAAAAAACTGTTAAGGTTAGAGATTTAATCACTCATTAAGTAATTCAGGCAACACATTGGTTGTCTCCTCTCCTGCATCTGTTGGGTTGCCAAGAGCTCCATCCTGCTAGTAGTCTGCTCTTCTTCTATTTCTTCTACAACTTCCAGTGGATACTGCAGACAACTAGGCTGCCTTCTTTTCTGTACTGTCTTAAGGTATCCTCTTTTTTGTGGCGGTAAATGTGTTTTCTTTGAATTAGTGGTGCTGATGTAGCTACAATGATCTAGAGTATAATACAGATAAGATTTTAGGAAGAAGTAGGCATTTTTTCTTTCCAATGAGTCAGTTATCAAGCTAACTAATGCTTTACTTTCTGATATCTGTTGGTCTGTTACAAGGTACTATCAATCTCAGCAAGCACTGTCCCTCTGTGTACTGACAATAGATAGAATAATAATAATAATAATAAAATTAGGTCTTACCTACCCACAGACTGCTACTGGTAGGGCTTGTGTTGACAGATGTGGGGAAAAAAGAGGGTCATAAGGAAAAATGGTAATGTCAAAATGATGCAGATAGATAGAAATTGAAAATTCACAATGCAAAAGTTTTGCCTTACAGTAAAACTTTTGTGACTAGTCTTATGAAGAAAAAAGTTCTGTGCAAAGTTCTGTCCTAAGCACTGATCATCCTAGAATCAGTAATAAATATCTTTTAAAAAATCTTTTAAAAATTGCCCTATTATAATTAACTATAAATTGTTGAAATGCATAACAAAGTAGGAGGAAGAAGTTAATACAAAGAATGTGTTGATTCAACATGACAAAAACACCTGTATGACATGGTTTTTGAAGTATGTTTATGCATACATATATCTCTGATTTAAATTACTTCTAACATTGCATTGAAAATTAAAGTAATTTATCAGGATGTTAGTGAATCTATTTGGGAATAAAAATATATTCCATGATATTAAGTGTGTTTGTGTATTTGTGAGTGCAACAGGGACGGTGATAATTCCCTAGTTTAAAACAGGTGCCTGGATGCTATAAAAAATTAGGAAGAAAATAAACATTAATTTGGCATATTTACAAACTTGAAAGGAAACGTTTCTAAAATTCCTTGGTCCAAATGTTATCTATTCTTTACAGTCTATATATTTAGTAATGCTTTATATGACCATGTGAGTAAAACAAAGTTTATAGAAATATTTCCAATTTATGAATAAGTATTTGAATGTCCTGAAAGGTTGAATTGATTTTAATTACTTTCTGCTTGATATAAAGGACCAATGTCTGTTTTATGAATGTCATACTGGAGGATCATTCTCCACAAAACAGTGGTTTTGAAAGTGTCTCTGTTACACATGTATGACTAAACGCACATTCTTGTATTTAACTTGACAGCATAGTTTTCAAGTTTTTGTGACTACAGGCAATCTTGGTGTGGATATGAGGTATTTGGTAATCAGAAGGTTTTAATCTGAAAAGTTTTAGTCTTAACCTTTCTGAAGAGGAATAAGTAGAACTCAAACAGGATTTAATTAAAATAATGAAGGAAATGCTAGGATTTTTATGGCATCTGAGAAGATGCCCACGGAAGTGTTTGCAACCGAAAGAAGTTGTGAGGGATTTCATAAGAAGTATTCCTCTTCCTTGTATTACCTTTCTTAATAATTGGTCTCAGGTAAAACAAAGACCCTAGAATAAAATTTGTATGACTCTGTTCCTCTTTCCAAATAAGAATATTTTCTTATTGAAAGGGAATACACAGTGATCTGTCATATGAAAAAAATCTGAATCCAAAGCTAACTTATTTTGCAAGTGGAAGTAGGATTGAATTAGGATGTAAGTTCTGATGTCAAGTGAAGCTCTAGTAAGTCCTAAAGGCACATTTGTTACTTTGGGGACTTTGACTAGTGCTATAATAAAGAGAATGAACTGTGGAAGGTGGAGTTTGAGAAATCTGGTTTTATTGGGCTCTGGAATTCAGTAGTGAAGCTGTGATAGAAGAAATACTTCTATCTTTTTCTTATATTGCAAAAAAGTAAGTAACAGAAACATTAGACTCATTTATCTCTTATTGGAATAAACCAGCCTATTAGTGTTTCTGGTGTTTATTCTTCTCCATTGAAGGAAAAGTTCTGATCTATTATAACTTCTTATATTCTAAGACATATGCAAGTATGTATGTATGTATGTATTTATATGCGTATATACAAATATTAACATATGGCTTCTCCAGTCTCTAATGTGTGCCTTTGCAAAAAGAACTGTAAAATTAAAAACTTATAGTAGAGCATAGCAGTGCTCTGTAACATTTTTCAGCTCATCCTCAGACTAGAAAAATGTAGATACCACTTCCTTCAGGAGCCTGTTCCAGTTACCAACCATCCTCTCAATGAAAAAGTTTTTCCAAATATCCAACCTGAACTTCCCCTGATGCAACTTCATTCCATTGCCTCATGTCATATCACAGGTCACCATAGAGAAGAGGTCAGCACTGTCCTCGCTTTTGCTCCACTTGAGGAAGTTGTAGGCTGTGATGAGGTCATCCCTCAGCCTTCACTTCTCCAAGCTGAACAAGTATAGGGCCATCCATGCTTTTCATAAGCCTTGCCCTCCAAGGACTTCCACCATATTGATCTGATCATCTCCTCTGTAATGCCCTTCTTGTACTGAAGCACCCAAAGCTCCACACAGTGCTCCATCTGGGTCTGCATCAGTATGGTGCAGAGTGGGACAACCACCTCTTTTGAGCAGTTAGTGATGCCGTGCTTGATGCACCCCAGAAATACCTTGCTCCATCCTAGGTGAAGAATCTTCCACTTACATTTGTTAAATTTCATGACTGATGACTGCTTTGCTCTCTGGTCTATCCAGACTTCCCTGTAAGGCTCCTCAGCCTTTGAGGGAGTCTACAGCTCCACCCAAGGTTATTGTCAGCAACCTTACTTAATGTATGTTTTATACTTATCTCTAGATAATTTATAAAAATATTAAGGAACACTGGCTACTAAAGTGAACCCTGGCATAACCCAGTAGTGACTGGCCATCAGTTTGAGGTAACCTCATTTGCTACTAAGTGATACTACTGTTTGCAAAAGAATAATTTTACTCTGTAAAATAAAAAAAAAAAAATACTGCTTAAGTTGTTCAGTATACTATGGGTTTGAAGCATGGTAAACCTGGCACACCTGGCTAATATATCAAAGCAAACAGGTCATAAAGAAGTTTTTTTTTTTTTCTGCAATCCATGTAACTTAAAAGACCTATATACTGTCAGAAATGTCAGAGGAAATTCTATAGAAGTTTATTACAAAATCCAATTTGTTTTTCTGTCTTCTCTCTTGTACTTCCAAAATGTACGTTTTGCCTTTCAGGTATTAGTTTGCACAGGAAGGACTTGCAATCCTGTTTATATATAAGCACTCCCTCAGTAGGTCTCTGTGTGACAAAATCCTGCTGTTTTGGATTCTCAGTGTTTTCACAGAAGGGAGGTTTTAGGTATATATTTATATATATATACACACACATATATATTTGAAACTTTTATGAGTGTAACTGTAATCGAACAGATTTTATATGTGACAGTGCATTTCTGTGTTCATGTCAATTTATCTTTCTTAACTAGAAGATAATGAATGCCAAGGAAGATTTTATACTACCTGTGTGTGGAAATATTATATTTATCTGCCTAAGCTCCACTAGAGCAACTTAGGCCTTTAGATGATTCATCTAAACTATTGGAATCATAATGAATTTATATCAAAGCATTCATATTATAAAAGGGTGACATCAATAAAATGGTGGTTTATGAATTTTGTAGCACTTTCCAAAAGTAATCTGACATTGCCTTTATATCTCTATTTTATATTTGTTACTTATTCTGTAACTTCAACTTCGCAATAAGTTTTTCCCTGAGATTATAATGCTGTTTCTTCTTTTTTATTCTTTTCTTTTTCTTATCTGCATTTTTAATTTGAAATTTTCTTTGATTTAATAAAAGAATTGTATTACTAGTTACTAAATAACATTTTTTTACTCAAAGTAATGATTTATCTTTGTTATATTTCATTTGAGAATCC
>WAAB01001504.1:0-33370 GCA_013389865.1 Piaya cayana | reverse complement strand
CTTTCTGCATCCCAGTGCCCTGTATGATCAGTTCTAGAGAGAAAATCTGCCTGAAAATCTTGCAGTTAACTGTCAGAAAATGAAGTTACTCAGATGAGGCTTGGTTGAAAAGTTAGAAACTGATTCTACTTTAGCTCAAACCAGAACAGTCAGAAAGACAGAGAATGCCGTACCCCATTTTGGCATCAATGATATAATAGTTTATTAATTCTGCAGCAGAAGTAGTTAATTGGCTGTAGATAAATTATGAACGTAGCAGGAGGCAGGGGAGGTCTGTGTTCCTCTCGTTCACAATAAATGAAATGGAATATTATTAATACATAGCAAGATTAAAGCAATTTCCCTCTGATTCATGGCTCCCACTTTGTCGAAAGACAAGTGAGGCGGACAGAATTGTCTGCTTCTCCTTTCAAGTCTCAAGTTTTACTTTCTGTCCTGATGAAGAGAGGACAAACAAGTTTCTTCTCCCACCCAAACCCAGCTATGAGTGGTCAGAAAGTCCCCTCAGTAGCTGTGACCTCGCTTTGTGAAACTTGCTATAACATTTTGTTTCAGTTGATCCAGTTTTTTTGTCAAAGGATAAATAACAAGTTAAAATTTCTCGTGTTAGTGTTTTATATAATCTAATTTAAAACAACAACAACAAAAAAGCCCTCGAAACCAATCAAGCTGATTTAAGGACTGCTGGTGAATAAGAGCACTTGTGCTGTTTTACAGAGCGCTGGCGTTGAAATGCTAAATAATCCGCAGACAAGCTACACTTCCAAGATGCCCTACTAAGAGAGGTTGTTAGCCCTTTCCAGAAATAAAAAGCAGCAAGACACTTTGCCAACAAGCTCCAAAAAGTTGGAAGGCAGAAAACCAAGGAGATCGCAGGGAAAGCCAACAAACCACCGCATCATCCCCTCTGCTGCAAGGATTGCAGCATATGGAGAGGGACCTTCCTTAAAGAGGGGTAAGGATGAGAGCAGAAGAGCAAAGTAGGTTTTCTCAACGTGGGAAAAATCACAAATTATTCAGGCTTCCCAGAATAACCCATGGCTTCTAGCGCAGCGGAGCAGTGGGAGAGCACCTGCAGATGGAAGCAGATGTGAGGGTATCAGGGTCTGCTGATGATTCAGCTAGGTCAGTGGTCCTTTTCACCTGGGCTTGCTACTAATGCATTCGTTTGAGAGCTTTTATGGACATAGAACCTCGAATTAGGTGGCCCTGGCTTGAAGAGTGGGACAATGTCTCCCTCTAGGAGCTGCCCCGGCAATGGAAATTGCCTCCAGCTCGCTGTTTTCAAGTAAGTGAGTTTTCCATTTCCCCATCTATAGAGAACACTGGCTTTCACCCCGAGGATATTTGGGTTGATTCATACCGTCTATACATCTCCCGTATGGCTCCCTGCGCCGATGTATCTCTGCAGCGCATAATAATGCAGAGCGGTAGTCTTGGCCGCGGAAGGAAAAATGTACATTGTCTAAGAGTGATGAGGATCCAGCTCCATCTGTCCTGAGCCTACTGTTATCATTTACATAAGTAAACACACGAACAAGGGAAATTTGAGTCATTCCTCTTTGATTCAGAAGCTTTCTGCACCCTGCCTGCATGAATAGAAATGCCCCCGAAGAGTGTCAGACACAGCGAGTCTACCGGCCACCCACCAGCTATACAAATGCATGTGTCAGGTTTTCTCTCTGTGTACTTTTTGTAATACTTCCCCCCAATTTCCTTTTCATAGCTCTGCAACGACTGGATGCTCAAAAGCCAGTCATTTTTCCCCTCTCAATGACACCAATTGTTCTAATAGAAGCTATTTCCTCTCCCTGTAAACCTTGTCTCCATGGAATCCTTAGACCGTCATGGTCAAAGCTCCACTACCAATTTCCGAACTTGCTCATCTGTCTCATTAGCTCTTCCATCTTTCATGTGCCTCACCACATTGTCCTCCAGGAGAGTTCCACCAGTCCTTATCTGCAGTCCTGTCTGCCCCCACTGTCTGCCTCTCATACATGTATCACTTCCAGTCACATTCCTCTCCTTGACAGTGGGTGAATCATAGGAAAAACAGGTCGGAAGAGACCCACAGGATCATCGAGTCCAAACATTCCCATCAATCACTAAAACATGTCCCTCAGCACCTCATCCACCCGTCCCTTAAACCCCTGCAAGGAAGGTGACTCAACCACCTCCCTGGGCAGCCTCTGAGAGTGGCCAATGACCCTTTCTGTGAAATTCTTTTTCCTAATGTTCAGCCTGAACCTCCCCTGGTGGAGCTTGAGGCCATTCCCTCTCGTCCTGTCCCTGTCACTTGGGAGAAGAGCCCAACTCCCTCCTCTCCACAACCTCCTTTTTCGTAACGCTTCATGCAAGGGTCCACTCCTATAGCTGCAGTCTCTAACTTTCTCTCTGTCCCCCCTGCCTTCCCTTGGTGGCCTGTCACATGCCCAGAGGTGCGTGAGCAGGCTGCAGGCACCAAGGAGACTCAGATGTGATAACTTCTCTTTAGTTTTGCCCTTTTCTTTAATCTCATTGTGGCAAAGAATGCACTTTCAGACACGAGATCCAAGGCCCAGTTGCTGACACAGAGGAGTTGATACAATAAAAGTCAAAGACTTCTGCCTTTGCTCACCACACGAGTTCATTTTATTTTCTTCTAAAACCAGGAATCAGAGTACTTTGTTTCTCTGCAGAACTGTAAATTGAAACTAAAGGGTAGATTGAAAAGGAGCTGCTTGTACCATATAACCGGTGACCTTCCCGAAGAGCTTTAATGCCTGAAACATCCTAAAATTTGTTTTGAATCAATTCAATATCACCTCGGTGCAGGGCAATCTCGCCATCTGAAAAAGGCTGCAAGGAGGAACAAGCTTGTCTAAGCCAGACTGGCAGTGTTGCGGGTAGCATTTTGATTACGGGAGTGTAGATACCACTTCTCCCTAATGGGATTGATTAAATGCTTCAAATGTATTATCCTCTACATGGGGTCACTTTTATCTTGGGGTATGCTTTGTTTTGTCCCCTCACAAGTGCAGGTTCATCACTTCTGCTGATGCTAATGGAAATCACGCTTTCTTCCTGGCGACGGGGCCACAGAAAGTTACACAAATCCTTTTACCCTCGGGTCAAGTTGGAATGGCTTCATCCAGAGTAATAGAGTGCATGTATCACAAAGCCCCTCAACCTAAAGAGGGTCTTGCAGTACATTGGAGAGAATCCTGTGCTGAAGAGGCCTGGAGTGATTTAGAATGAGTCCCTCACTCTCTGCAATGCAGTTTTTCACTAGTAAAAGCAGGACAAATCCCATTTTCCCTGACCCTGTTTTCCTCTCAGCCATTTGTACAGTAGGAGTCAGCTCTTGCAAGCAATTTGCATCATACCCAATGCAGACCTGGGTCTTCCCAGCATCTCCACCCTCCAAGAGCAAGAAGGACCTGCACTCTTTGGAGGTTCTCAGCATGGATTAATGTTAAGGTACAATTCCTCATGCCTGACAACACTATTGCACAGTGCCCTGACGCGCTGATGCCCAGATGGGCCCCTCACCACAAGAAGGATGTTGAGGCTCTGGAGTGAGTCCAGAGAAGAGCAACGAAGCTGGGGAAGGGGCTGAAGAACAGGCCTGATGAGGAACGGCTGAGAGAGCTGGGGGTGTTTATCCTGGAGAAGAGGAGGCTGAGGGGAGACCTCATTGCTCTCTGCAACTACCTGAAAGGAGGTTGTGGAGAGGAGGGAGCTGGGCTCTTCTCCCATGTGACAGGGGACAGGATGAGAGGGAATGGCCTCAAGCTCCTCCAGAGGTTCAGGCTGGACATCAGGAAAAAAATTTCACGGAAAGTGTTGTTGGGCACTGGAACAGGCTGCCCAGGGAGGGTGTTGAGTCACCTTCCCTGTGTTTAAGGTGTTTGAGGGACGGGTGGACGAGATGCTGAGGGACATGGTTTAGTGATTAATGGGAATGGTTGGACTCGATGATCCAGTGGGTCTCTTCCAACCTGGTGATTCTATGATTCTATTCTGTGACTTTCTATCATACGAAGTCCAACACAAAAGCCTGAGACTAACCCTACAGCTCAGGAACCAAGAGTGGGCAGGGAGAGACAGAGAGGGGGTCAACAGACATGTTCTAACCTGTTGCAGTGAGAAAAGGCTCAACTTTATTGTCCTGATGAGTGTACATGTGTTCAGATATCAATGTTTTCTTACCCTCGATCAGAAAATGTCGGTTTGCAAAGCTGAACGGCAAGTTCACATTGCTCCTTGTGAAAATGAAGAAATCCATGAGGGAGATTTTTCAGTCTGAGGCTGACAGGGAGGCGAACCCAAAGATGCAGTTGGTGCTCATTCAAACCTGGTTTTGTCAGTAAATGTGAAAGCAAAAAGAATAGAGATCCTTAACAGCCTTTCTGAAAATGTTCTGCAGACTTTCTTTCAACATTGGCAGCATCATACACAGCTCTGTGTCAACTCCGAAAGGAATTGTAGAATCGTAGAATAGTTTGGGTTGGAAGGGACCTTAAAGATCATCTAGTTCCAATCTCTCTGCCATAGGCAGGGACACCTCCCTCTAGATCAAGTCGTGATTCAGGTTACCATAGCTGATTTACTTAATTTGGTAAATAAAAAGAGTGATAGGCATAGTCTCAGGGTTTGTTATATTTTTTTGTTGTCAGCTCACAAACATATCCAACAACAAGGGTTTCTGTAGGCTTGTACTAAGTGGCTGCAAAATGCCATGATGTGCATGAATACTAAACTGGCTTCCCAGGAGTTAATGGGCCCCCAAGGAGGGGAACACTGGAGAGAAGATAAAACAATGCAGGATCAGAGCAGTGACTCTTGCTGGTTCTCCCACCCCTAGACCACGGTGTCAGCCACGGACATTCTACCCCTGCTGCCATTCTGTGTTGGAGGCATTCCCGTTCTGATACTTGGATCATCTCACAGCTGCTTCATTTCTGAGGGTGTAAATTATATCCCTGGCAGGGCATGGAGAAGCTGATGTTTTGCAGCTGAGCCTGTGAGCTTGTTTTAAAAAAATAAAGAAAAAAAAAAAAAAAAAAAAGAGGAATAAAAATGAGAAGGGTAAGAATCACAGGACACGCCTGCCTGGGAGAAGCAGCAGCTGGTGCTGGGCAGCGGTGACACTAGTGAAATGAGCTGATGGCCTGAGGTGTCCCAGTCATCACTTATCCCTGTCACTGGGGAGCCAGCAGCATCTGCATTCCAGCAGTTATGTAGGAGTGGCCCACAGCAGTGACAGGGCTGTGCTGGGAGCCTGAGCTGCACTCTGGAGGGAACTCACCTCTCCTTTTGATGCTTGATGTCATTTTGATTTGCGCTTGTCAGCAGATTTGCTGATATTGGCCTCCCAGCCCAACAGCCTTTTGGTTATACTGACTGCGGCAGGAATTTCAAAACTTCAAACCAGGGGCCACTCCATGAGCAATTATAGAGAGTTGGTTGTCTGAGTTCCTGGGAACAACCGAACCTTGGTGTCAGCCACTGGTGACCAGGGGGAGCATCGCTAGAAACCCAGCTGAGACTTGGCTCCTATAACTTCCCCTGCAAAGACAGCCCCATTTTATCCATTCCCCTTGCAGCAAAATGAAGCTGGTCTTCCTCCTCTGGCAGGGAAGATTAGGAGATCATTGATTTCTAACTTTGTCCATGTCTGGATGATTTGATCTTCCCTTCTATTTCCTGACAGCTTTCTCTTTGCTTCTGCTTCTGCCCTAGGCTGCATTGTCCCCTCGGGCATCTCGGTGCTTTGGTGCTGAGAGGTGATGGGTTAGGAACCCTGATGATTAAATAGATCACAATGAGCACCTCTTTTTCCTTGTCCCTACCCCAATATCCTGATTGCCATCGCTCTTGTAAGCCAGGCATCCCCCATGGCCTGAGCTCTGTGTGATGGATCACCCCTCCTGGCAGCTAAAAAAGTCCTTCTTAGCCACCAGAGCCCCAGCACTGTAAAATTAACTGGTGGTACCTGGGGCTACTCTACCAAGAGGTGTCACAAGCAGGGGTTCAGGCGTGCCCTCCCGCTCAGACGATGCTCTCCAGAGTGGCTGATGGCAAGCAGTGCAGATGGAAGGGGGGGAATTTGATTAATAAAAGAAGCAATTCTCACTCCCCCGCTCTCCTCTCATTACTGGCATTTGAAAGCCAGCATTCACATTTCTTCCAGGCTCTGGTGTTGTGTACAGATGTGAAGCTGTGTCTCTCGGGAGTGCTTCCACCAGCAGAATTCCGAGAGGAGGAAATGGGCTGGCGACACCCAGCAGACAATGATCTATTGGGAAGTATCCTCTGCAGATGTGCTTCCTCTTCATCAGCACTTATTATTATCAATAAGATTCCTTCCCTTCTGTTCCATGCTAAAATGGGACTGACATTTTATCTTGCTCTTTTTTTCCAGAAGGATGAAACAAATGAGTGAAAGGAAAGAAAGAAAAAGTATCTGTTCTGGGTGGGACTGAATCCTGTGCAGAGAGGGTGAATGAGGCTTCTGGGTCACACTAGTTCCACTGAAGCCTAGACACTGGTTTTGCTGAGCAACACCTACAGATCTTATATTTTAGCTGTGACATGTCTTGTGCTGCCTTTCACCACTGAATAAAAGCAGGGAGTGGGTTTTTCCCTTCAGAAACTTCTCCTAGGGAGGCTTCAGTGCTCCCCTGAAGGCTGCAGTAGCTTTGTAGACTGTTCCTTTGTAGCAAGACAAGTCTGTGCTGGGTCATCATGTTTCTGCTGTGTGGCCTTTACCACACGTTGATTTTGATCAGTCAGGCTGAGAGTTCTGCAGACACAGCATCTCTCTCTGACCTCTCAGAGAGCAGCACCTGGTCCATCAACACCTGAACTTAGTTGAATCCTGAGAGGCTGATCCACCAATCGAGGTGCTTAATTGGGGTTTATCATCAGATCTACCCATGGGTGATGTCTTCTCACAGCTGGGACCTCAGGTGTTGTGGTCAGCTCTAGCTGTCAGGGTTGCTGTTGAGCCTCGTGACTGCTTATGCCTCTCAGTGTTCCAGCTATGAGGAAGGGATGTCATAGCTCATAAAATATGTTAGGGTCTAGTACAGAACCCAGTGGGGTGGTGAGAAGGGGCCAAGGACTGAGGGCTGTTGGCCATGGAGAAGGTTGGGCCACCACAGGGCTCCTCAGGAAGCCAACACCTTTCCCATCGTAAATGGATAGGAAACCCCTAAGTTAGAATAATTTCAATGCTTTTGTTGTACTGAATTTCATTTTTTGTTTAAGTGGGGGAAAAAAAACAAAACCAAAATAATTCAAAATGAAAACATTTGGCTGTGTTTCAACAACCCGAAACGATGTTGTTTTCTTCTTTTCAACCTAATCTGTGAATCTTGTTTGTTTGTTTATTTTAAAGCAAAAAAACATGTTTCTGTGCTGAAGTTTTAGCATGTGGCCTTCTCATTGTCTTGCATTTACTGTATTTTTGCCTTAAAAAAAAATCTTTTTTTCCAGTTCTAAAATCCCAGACAAAACATAATGTTACATTAATTAGAATCTGGAGGGTTTTTTTTCTGATGATTCTTTGTGGAAACCTTTTTCTTTTGTGGTAGAGTTTTAATATTTTCAAGGAAAAACAATAGCAAAAATTCATTGTTAATAGGGAGATCTTTTATCTAAATATGTTATTGAAGAAATTGTATCAGAGCATCTAATTTAATGTATTAAACCACCTGAGTAGAGAGCTGCCTTTCCTTTAAATGCCCCTTTCTCTTGATTTGATTCAGGAAGGTTTAGTAGAAAAAAAACCACATTGTTTTTTTGAGGGAACAATTGAAAGAAAAGTTTCTTGAGCAGTATGAACATGAGAATTTGAATGCTCTCTCCCACCCTGGGAGTTCTGGAAAAGCTTTTAAACCCAAACCAGAGGTTAGCTAACCTCAAACAGTTGCTGTTTGAAATGGTTTGGTTGTGCTTCCCCCTGAAACAGCACCAAGGCTCTGGTTGCCCAGGCTACCAGGGCAGCCCTCATATTTCCAAAATATCAGGACTGCCTCTGAATTTTATGAGCTCCGGGAGCCAGGGAGGGTCATGAGGACGCCTCATGAAGCTGGAGATATCTGAGAGGTCTTGGAGGGGAGCGAGGGGACACTTGCTCCAGCTCCTTGGGTACCACCCTCCTTGCTGGGGAGAGGGAGGGCACTTCATCCCATTGCAGCTTCAGCCAGCACCATCTCCAATTCTGGGCTGTTCTGCACTAGACCCCAAAGCATTTTTCAGGCTACAACATCACAGCATCTCTTTCTCTCATCTGTGTGGCCAAGAGGTGTAAGCAGTCACAAGGCTCAACAACATCACTCATGGTTACAGCTGATGATAAAACCCCTAAGGTCCCACCTGTGAGTAGGCATCACTGCTGGGCAGAGCTGAGGATAAACCTCAAGGTCCCAGCTGTGGGCAGGAGGTCCTCTTTAGCAGGCTGAGCACCTCAGTTTGTGGACCCCAAGAGGTTGATCCAACTAAGCTGAGTTGCTGATGAAGTGGGTGCTGCCCTCCGAGAGGTCAGAGGGAGATGCTCTCTGTGGAGCTCGCAGCATGACTGATACAGCTCGACTGTGTTGTGGGAAGACAGGCTGTGGACCCCAAGCCTTTCTGCAGGGATTTTCCCTCTGGCACAGTCGGCTGAAAGCTGCTCTCGGTTTGAGCTCTGGGCCATTTCTCATTTCACACAGGCCACCAGATGTGAACTATGCGCATCAGGGACCCTGCTTCAAGTGGCCAGAGTTTGCGAGGCAGGAAGGCTGGATTTACTCTTTCAGCCTGTCTTTGTCCTCCTCTAAATTGCTTCACACCTCTCCTCACCCACCCCAGCCTAAGGAGGATATTTCTCCCCAAGACCAAGCGGATGATCCCTGGCAAGCTGAGCTGCAGCTTCCCCACCGTGTAATCCCTGCATCCGAGCCAGACACGACTGGCTGACCTGGAGGTGAATGAGTCCGCATCCATCCCACGGTGCCAAAGGAGCTCTCCCGTCTCTATTGATATTTTCCTACTTATTGTGCTGCTCTGGACCAAACAAAACAACAACAACAACAACAAAATGAGCCAAGCTGCTTGATTTTGCAATCTCCATAGATGTCGGAGGCAGAGACGGCCGCAGAATAAAGATATCCTGTTTGGAGGAAATAAATAAGATGTTGATTGGCAAGCTAAATCCTCCTCAGTGTCGCTGCCCATATGACTAGAATCCCAAATGAGCTGAACTGCAACATGTTTTATGCTGTTTCCATACTCCAAATGCATTTTTCAATCTATTTCCCTAAGCCTGTAGGACCGCTGTCTCAAATTCCACTTCCCATTTCTCCACTTGGACAGAAACACTAAATACAAGCTCTCCTTAGCGACAGCACCTTTCATTTCATTTCTCAGATTTCTAAGCACATCGGAAGGGTTAGCATGTGTTAACAGAGCCATTGTCATGAGATAATGGTCTGCTATTAGAGCATCTTCTATTTTTTTTTCCCTTTGATGGCTGTGGGCCATTTTCCTGAGGTGGGAGGAATGATGTCTTACAGCTCCTGGGCTATTATGGGATCAGCCTTGTCACACAGCCCAATCGGTTCTCTGATCTCTCTTTGGAGTGAGAAAGAAGAAAAATGCCCCCCTGAGATGATATGTGCTAGCAGGACAAAATCAGGCCACCGAAGAGGGAGCAGCTGACCCTGGGCTACTCAAGAGGTGCCACCCGTGTCCTGGGGTGCATCAAGCATCGCATTGAGAGCTGAATGAGGGAGGTGAGTGTCCCTCCCTCCTCTGCACCTGGACCTTGAGTGCTGGGTGCAGTTTTGGGTGTCACAGGATAAAACCCTCCTTGACCCCCCCGCTGAATCTCATAACTGAGAAATCTCACATCTGTCCTCACTTTTGTGGTGAGCTCATGCTCTTTGGTTGGGCCACCCTTGGTTCCTACCTCCAAGGTGACTCCCTGGACTCTGGGGATTTGCGTCACCTCTTTGTCTTCCTTTCCCTCGCCTGGAGCTACCTGGCAGGCAACCAGACAACCCTGACCAACCTCAGGGTTAATTAACACTCCCAGTGTGAAAAGTGAGACAGGAACAGTTGTTATGGCCAGCGCTGCCTCAGTGCAGCACCATCCTGGGAAGGAATCAGGATCTTTTCCTTCCTCTTCCCTCTGAGAACAGGGCTGAGATGGTAGCACAAGAGAAGATTCCTGCACCCCAGGGATGCAGAGGGGATGCAGGAGAAGATTTTTGCATCCCAGGGATGCAGAGGGGATGCAGGAGAGGATTTTTGTATCCCAGGTATGCAGAGGGGATGCAGGCGAAGATTCCCGCACCCCAGTGATGCAGAGGGGATGCAGGAGAAGATTCCTGCACCCCAGTGATGCAGAGGGGATGCAGGATATGAACAGGGTGCATCAAACTGGGGCCAAGGAGTAAGTGTGGCCTCGTGCAACCTTCCGTAGCCCCGTGTTCTCCACAGCTGCTCTCGATTTTCTTCAGAGCTGCACGCCTTGCAGAGTTGCTTATTTATTTATTTATCCTTTCTGATGCAAAGGTTAAACAAATCAAGCATCACTGATGCAATGCAAATGACAGAAGGCTAAGTGGTGTTATCTTTAATTACTGTCCATGTCACGAACAACCGGTGGTTGTGGGGGTGCAGGTCTGCTTCTGAGGGGGTTTTGCCAGGGTGTCATTTGTATTCAGATGGGGACATCTAGTGACCGCAGGACATACTGCAAGGAGACCTCATCGCTCTCTGCAACTACCTGAAAGGAGGTTGTGGAGAGGAGGGAGCTGGTCTCTTCTCCCAAGGGACAGGGGACAGGACAGGAGGGAATGGCCTCAAACTCCGCCAGGGGAGGTTCAGGCTGGACATTAGGAAAAAAATTTTCACTAAAAGGGTGATTGGGCACTGTCAGAGGCTGCCCAGGGAGGGGGTTGATTCACCTTCCCTGGAGGGGTTTAAAGGACAGGTGGTTGAGGTGCTGAGGGACATGGTTTAGTGATTGATGGGAATGGTTGGACTTGATGATCCAGTGGGTCTTTTCCAACCTAGTGATTCTATGATTGAGCATTGTGGCACTGGGAACAGAGGTGGAAAGCCTGGCTTGTAGCTCTCTAGAAAGCAGCTTTTGCATTGCTGCTATTGCACACCCTCCCCACCTTTCACTGCTGCTGCTGCAGGACATCCCTCAGAGGCCTCATCCTGCTGCCTCTGAAAGGTCTGTGGGCTTTTGCTGTAGGGTCTTTTGATTCTTGCCATGGTTCAGGTCTTCCCCAAAGCTAAGTCACCATCGTGAGTTCCCTGTCATCCATCCAGCGCTGTGTGGGACAGGGATGTGCCCTCTGAGCAAAGCATTGGGCTGTACATGGTGACGAGGGCTGGTTCTGTGTCTGAATCATGTCGGCCTCCTCTGAACATGCTGAGGTGTAACACAGGGTGTTAGGGTCCGAAAGATTTTGCTAAGATGATGAGGCAGAGTTGCTAGCGGTATAAAAGTTTATTAAAAATTTTAAAAAATAAATGTGCATAAGAATTGGAAGCTAATCGATTAGCGTTCGTTCCTGCCAAAAATGGAACAACCCCAACTTGAATATTCCAGGGGGTTTTATAGGTAACACTTACACAGTTAAACAAAGACTTCAAAAGACATGCAATTAGCACAAGAATTTTACAAGCTAGATAACAACTTCGGAGGTGTTGGGGGAGGATTTATGGCAGAAAGACTCCCCACATTCCTTTTTGAAGCGTATGTACCAAGCGAAGGGGGGGAAGGCTAAAAAATAGACCTGTAACTTATCCTTAAAAATAAACAAGAAAAACAGGTACTCTTGACATGGAAATAAACACGGAAGAAAGAAATAAATGGAGAAGAAGAATATTTATAACAGGGTCCTGTCACAGGGAAATTGAGGGGATGGGGGCCCAGTGCTCCCAGTTCAATTCATGTAGCACCAGGCAAAGGCTGCTCCCAGTCCATCCCCACCTCTGCATCCATCCCCTGATGTAATGCGCTGTCAGAAGAGCTCCTGTTCTGTCTCCCTCAGCCAGAGCTTTTTTTGCACTCACAGCATGGTCAAGGCCATGACTGGTCACCTGGAGGCAGGTCTCCTGCAGGACAGGTCTGTATTCCACCTCCTTCCCCTGTGCACGCAGCCTGGGGACTTTTGATCCCACCAACTGCTCTACTGAGGAGGTGACCCCAGCCCCCCTCTGCTGTAGCTGTTGTCCCAGATATCCTCTGCTCTGGAATACTTACCTGAAAAAAACAAGCACAGGGTTTTTATTTTTGTTTTATTCATGCTCCAAGGCAGCCAGTCTCATGCCTACAGGAAGCTGTACCCATGTTAAAGAAATGCTCCTTTCCCTTACACTCCCTTTTACACACCCAGGGAGCTATCTCCCTATTTTTTGTGCATACGATGTCCTGAGGCTTCCCAGAATAGGCTGGGGATATGGAGAAAGCAGAGGTTTTGGTTAAAAAAAAAAAAAAAGCAAAAAAAAAAGCATGAGGATGCAACCCAGACCTGCCCTCAAGGCTCCCTCTGCCTGTCTGGAGGGGCTGGTGTGGTGAGAGGGGAAGCATCCTGGTCCACATTATGACTAGAAAGACATAGGCTGGATGGTGTTTCAGCCCTCGTACCCCATCCCAGTGCAGTACCTGCAACAGGCAGTCTTGGATTGCCCACACTCCTAGTTCCCTTGGTTTGATGCCAGCCTGATCTCACCCCTCCCTCCCCCTGATTCTGATTTTAGGGACAAGCCCCTGAGATGTGGGAAATAAACCCCACATCCTTGTGTCGCTACCTTCTTTCTCTGAGTTTTCTCACTTCGTTCAGTTATTACTAAAATAAAATGACCTCTGGGTTTGAGAAGTCTCCATCACTAAAAAGATTGCACTTTAGCTCCAAATATACTTCCACTTCTCCTATTGTATTTCTCTTCCCACATTTATGTCTACCTTAAATTTTCTTTTCCCCTTACACCTGCTGCTATCAAGATCTCCTATGTATTTATTTGAAATTAATCCTTTATTTCCCAAAGTAGCCCTTGCTATCAGCTCTAGCTGTAGTGCCAGTAATTACTTTCTTATTATTAGCTGGTGAGACGCCGCGGCTAATTTGTGGGTACGCTGATAAAACCCAGAGGTGTCAGGCGATTGCACTAAAATTTGACTGCAGGAAAGGTCAGGAAGTTATTTCCCCCATGTAGGTGGTTTATTAATTTTATGCCTTGCTGAAAGCTCCAGTAAGAGTCCCTGAGACTCCAGAGAGCCCAACACACAATCCAAATGCAACCGCTGCAGTACCCGCTCGTGTTCCCCGCGTCTGCAGAGATCTCTGTACACGTTCATTCACCCGGAGCTCTGGATCAGAGCCTGCCCACGCCAGTTCCCTGCTAGCAACCCACCTTGTGTAAGGTTGTGCTGTAGAGCCAAAGCCTCTGTTTCCACCTGATTGATGGCTGGGCAGGGATTGCCCCTTTCTAATTCTGACTCCCACTGTGTCTGGGGGATTGCTCCTTCCCTTGCCCTGCTGCCCTGTGAGGCACAGTAGGATGAACCCTCAGTGGCCTGTGCTGCAAAGGTCAATTCCAAGCATAGAGACAGGCTCTTTTACCCTTTTCTCTTGAAAACCTGCATTTTTTCGTCANGGGAGAAGAGCCCAGCTCCCTCCTCTCCACAACCTCCTTTCAGGGAGTTGGAGAGAGCAATGAGGTCTCCCCTCAGCCTCCTCTTCTCCAGGATAAACACCCCCAGCTCTCTCAGCAGTTCCTCATAAGGCCTGTTCTCCAGCCCCTTCACCAGCTTTGTTGCTCTTCTCTGGACTGATCATTCTGGTTTGCAACAGAGAGCTGTGCAGCATGAGAGCTGCGTGTAGAGAGCCTGGAGACAGCACTTTCATCTCAGGCTATGCTACCAACTGCCCTTGGTCAATTGTGGATGAGTCTCTATCATCCAGGATGGAAAATCAGAGATGTGTGAGTGTTCTCAGTGGTGTAGGAGGTAATGCACCTTATTGCTCAGCCCTAAAATTACCTACGTGTCTTCATCTGCCTTAGGATAGCCCTGGAGAGCAAAGACTCTCCCACCATACCCATCTGCCTGGAGAAGGACCTGGGGATGTTGGTTGACAGTGACTGAACATGAGCCAGCAGTGGCCAGAAAGGCCAATGGCATATTGGCTTGGATCAGAAACAGCGTGGCCAGCAGGTCCAGGGAGGTTCTTCTCCCTCTGGACTTGGCACTGGTGAGACCGCTCCTCNACAGGATGAGAGGGAATGGCCTCAAGCTCCACCAGGGGAGGTTCAGGCTGGACATTAGGAAAAAAAATTCCACAGAAAGGGTCACTGGGCACTGGCAGAGGCTGCCCAGGGAGGGGGTTGAGTCACATTTCCAGGAGGTGTTTGAAGCACAGACGGACAAGGTGCTGAGGGACATGGTTTAGTGATTGATGGGAATGGTTGGACTCGATGGTCTGATGGGTCTTTCCCAACCTGGTGATTCTGTGATTCTATGATCCCTACAGCACCTTGTATGATGCCTCAAGCACTTTTCTGTGCTGCCTGCTCTGCTTTGTTAGGGTTCACTTTCCCCATCCAGAGGAGAGGGATAGCAATCTGATCTCCACCACAGCACACCACACAACCTGAGGGCAGATAACTGTTGAGCATTTATTGTTATCTCTGGCCTAATCTACGCAGTATATAATGGTGGGAAGGGGCCACAGGACAATAAAATACCACGACAACTGTAAAACTCAAACCAGCTCCTGCTATGTTTGGTTATAAGAAAATAAATAAATCTAAATGATTATCTGAAGTATAAAACCACTCTACGATTTATTGCCAGAGCTCTGATCCTTAGCAAGTTCACCGTTAAAGGAATCACAGAGGGCAGCGAGCTCTGGCTTGTTGAAGCCTCTTCCCACATTGAACATAAAATGACAAATAATAATTTGTAGAACATAAATTTACTAGCACCTTAAACAGTCTGTTTGTTGAATTACTGCAGAGTTCTAAGAAAGAGAGAAGCTCACCGTGCTTCACAAGGAACAGTAAATTCATTCAGCCTGAGACAGGTTTCGTTGCCTGGTGTTGCTCTCGGGAAAATCATAATAATAACTGGCCTGCTACCGAACCATTCATTAGCGGCAATTACACCGTATTAGTGTTACAAATTGCTATTGAAAGATGTTACCAAGCTAGAAGCCCTCAGTTTAATTGAGAGCACTTTTTTATTTGATTACTAATGGCTCGGTGTTATAATACCAATGACCTGCACTGGAAAATTGCTTCCCCAGAGGGATCCTGTTGGTAAAAGAGCTCTGCTGGAAGACTTTCCTCCTGCCTTTGGGAGCACGGGGGGCTTCAGTGTTTCAAAGACGGGCTCAGCGTCCACAGGGAGAGGAGGAAGAAATGGTCAAGGATTTTTTCCATACCTAAAAGACAAGTTTATAAATTATTTCGTGAAAAGATCTAAAGGCACTCAGGGCTTGGTGGCAATGTGGAGAGAAGGGCTGGTCGTGTGTAGGATGCAGCAGCACTGAGAGGGCAAAGAAGTTCTGTGTCTGCAGGGGGATCATTTTATCACCTCCAGCAAAAAGGCTTTTGCTATAAGCCCATCACTTCACAATTTGGGAAGTGTAAGTGATTTTTGCATTGTGCAAGCATCTTTTGTTTCCGAGATAAGCATATAATTAGCTGAAAGAAAATGCAAAGGGAGGCTCATCGAGTAGGTTTCCATCTTGCTGCCTTTGGCGATCCATTAATGAAGTCTAATTACAATGTCAAAAGCCGATGTTCTAGCCCAGTGACTAATTGACTTTGGAGATGCAAGAACTCTTTTGTTACTTTAAGCCAGGAGAAGCAGGAAGGGAGGAAAAATAATTGTTAATTAGTTTAGTTCTGCTTTATCTCTAACACAAACCAAAATATTTGTTACAGAAGCAATTCTACGCCTGGTAATGTATCTTGACCCTCCTGCCATTGGGAGAAGAACTCTTTTCTGTTTACACCTGCAAAGTATTTATGGGCTGGTCCTCTCTTGTGTTCCTTGAGGAGGATTTTATAGTGTGAATGAGGCCTGGAGATGCTTGGATTGAAGTTCCTGATGAGTAAGGACCATGGTACAGAGAAATATGAAGATTGCTACTATGTTAGATGGGGGGATGGACAGATGGATAAACTTTAGGGAAGACAGTTAGGGATAGACAGATATAATGGGAATATGCTCCAGAAAAACAAAGAAGAGGTGCTCTGTCTGCATGTATGGACATTTCTTTGCAGAATCCTGTGATATTGCACAGCAAAAGGATCTTGGTGATTCAGGAAGACAGCATGTCTCCTAGGGTCTTCTTCAAGGTGACTTGCAGAGATTTGGAGGAACAATGCTTCCTATATCCACCCTTCCCTTCCCAGTTTTGGTCACTAGCCCTTTGGGCATGGTTCCACCTGGATCAGCCTCCCTAGGAAGGGTTAGGGATGGTTTTCCTCCCCAAAGACATGAACAACATTGTTTTTTTTTCAAATGGGAGTTGTTGGATTAAAATGACAATGGGCAAAGTAGCCTGAATGGATGCAATTTTCTGTGGAGGTGAAGATCCAGCCCTCACTTGACATGAATTTATCCCATTCCCGGAAAAACAACTCATTAAGCAACAGTGAAAAGAAAATACGTAGGTTGGTTTGATCAGTTACTGGACCTCCAAGTCTTCTCATCCACAGCCATTATGGATCCATTTTTCCTGGCTTATGGAGACCAACCACTACAGCCCTGTATGTTTCTCATTTTAACACCAGCCTTCTGGGATTGCTGCTCACTTTCTTTCTTACCAGCCCTTTCTATGGCTTGTTGGTATGAAGCTTTCTGCCTGCACAAATAGGGAACCCTGCCTTGCAGACGGAATTGGCTGTAGCGTTGTGCCGATGCACAAGGTTATTGAGCATCAAGGTGAGGTTCTGCACTGTGTCAGGAGCTCAACTGCTGGGAGTCCTTGGTAGAAAGAGAAATTGAGAACCAGAGCATGAGGAATCTTTTCTTCTGCTTACTACAGTGGCTTCTCTTCCCCCATTTTAAAGATAATCTCTTTAAGATGGGAAGTGATTTCACATAACCAGAAAAATGGATAGCAGTAGAGGAGACCAAGTTATCCCCTGTGAGGTGTTTAGAAGTGAGTGTGTGTGTGTGTGACACTGTTCTTATAATCTATAAGGAAATATAGTCTCAGGTGCTGCTTTGTCTCACATTGGATCATCCTGACAAGTGTGCCCTGTGGTCTCTGCTTCTGTTGAGAAACAAATAGGACTAGAGGCCAAGATCATGAGATCATGGAACATGAGACAGCAGAAATCCTCTCCCTAGAAGTTCAGGAGTTGGTAGGGGTTACTCTGGGATCTGGGATACACAAGGTCTGACTGAGAGGATGAGTTTTGCTATCAGAACTGACTCTAGTCCCTGAGCTAATGCTTGGAGATGTGTTGATTCATCCCTGCAAGTCCAAGAGTTAATAAATTACTTCTGTTGTAAAAGAAGCTTTTTGTTTTGAGAGAAGGGTCTCAGTTTCTCTATGGAACCGTTTCTTCTCTTCCCTTGAAATAAAATGCTGAGGCATGAGATGGAGACTTTCCTACCCACTAACAAGGCTATAGAGAATTGGTGGTGTCAGGACGCTACCTCAAAGCTTACACAAAGAAAGAAGCTAAATTCAGTTTTAAAACTTTCAGCAAATTTTTAATATTCACCCAAGACACATCTGCTACGGTGACATTTCTGAACAGGCCACGTTATTCTCAAAAGCTTTTCACATAGTCTGAAGTATAAATATTTTGATACAAAAAATAAAAATAAGAAACCCTCCAAACCCAACCGCTCGTGCTCACATTCAACGGTGCCGTGAATAAACACGGCCTCTTCACTCCCTGCCTGGCCAGACTACAGCTGTAGGAGACAGGCAGCAGTAGATTCTTCCAGCCCATGTTGCCTTTTGTCTTGCCGGTGCCAAGAATCCAGGAACAGAAGAGTCTGAAAGGTACTGAGATGAACTTGCTGGCTTTGAAGGTGCTTAGAGGTGCAGGATAAGGAAGGAGCTACGGAGCCTCTGGATGACTGAGATGAAAGTGCCGCGTCCATCGGCAGCAGCTCCAGCTGCAGTTCCCTGTGTTTTAGGTGCTTATGATGTTTTCTAGCTCCAGATGAGGACGTGGAGACCAGGGAGACAAGGAGTGAGGGCAGATCTCCTGGGGATGGTGTTACCAGTGCTGCCTTGGGTTACATGGAGCCGCTGGTCATTGCACATTATCAGGATTTACCCCGGACGGGTCTAGCTCAGACAGGTGCTACTTCTCTGAGACGCTATGAGAACATTCGCTGGCTAGGAAAGCTGAGCTGTTCTACTTTCTATATTGCACAGCAGCTATGGATAAACCCAACTAGCAGCAGCATCCTATCCTTTCTCATCTGCAAGGTGCAGTTGGAGATAATTATTATATTTCACCTACTTACTGACAAATGCATCATGCTTACAATAATAAGCTAATCAGCGGCTTTGACGTTTTACACTCAGCATCCGAGTTGATTTGAAGTCATTTTGACTTTTAAATTAAATTATCTCATGCATAGAAACAAAAAGATGCAGAAGAACACAGAAAGGATTCACAGTACTTCTTAACACGTATATATATATTAAGCTTTAAATTGAAACCAACCTTTTCCAGTTTTTTTTTATATGCACTCTATATGATACAACAAACATAAGCACAGTCTGGCTCTTCCACACAGAGTGCTCTGCCCATTATACAATGTCTGCTCTACTATACTTCTTCCCTTTTAATCAAATATAGACTAGACTCTTTAACACAACACTAGCCATAGCACCATGGCTGAGCTGCCCTCCTTTACAACCGAAGGAGTTCTAGTTTTCTTACATTAGGAAGGAGGGAAAAATATATTATTTTGGGGTCTTAGATGATCTTGTTCTCCAGGGCTTCGATCCTTTTGGCCACAGCTTCCAGTGAGCAAGAGTTAAGGGAAAAAAGTGGCAGGGCCCATTAGTGCTTGACTGCTCAAGTCCTCTCTTGGCTTGCAGAATGGCTAAAGAACAGAGCTGGGAGCGGGTAGCAGAGAAATCACAGAATCATCGGGTCGGAAGAGACTCATCGGATCATTGAGTCCAACCATTCCCACCAAACACCAAACCAAAAAAATGCTGTCATCCCTGGTTCTGGCATTTCCAGAACTGCTCGGGTTGATGAACTTTTATTAGAGGTAGGAAATGTCCATGCATGCACACACACTCGCACGCACCTATAAATTTACTATAAGAGGAAGAGTAAAAAAATGTGAGAATGACTGGAATGTGTTTGAGTGGCTGACAGAGAATCCCTGACCTTGAGCAATGTGGGCAGCGCAAAGAGTGGAGCAGAGTGTTTTTCTTAGAGCCATACAGGGTGTCTCAATTTTCTGCTCTTTTCACTAATTGCTTTTCATGATGTGCCGGGGAGCGGCAACCCACTGGGTGAGAACTGCTGATTTACTCTGACCTTTGCATAACGTGTCGTGGATTTCACTCAATTTGAGTTAAAGAGTAGAAAATATCCTGTGCCACTGATGTAGCAAAGCACAGAAACGTGTGAGTAAATTAGAATGCTGCTTTTAAAATTATATTCTCCCCTTATTCTGAATAATGAAAGATCTCACTAGCACTTTGTGAGTCCCTCCAAGGTTTCACTGATTCCACGCTCCATAAAAAATCTGATTCTTATTCACCACTTTATTCTTTTTCTTGTTTCTCCTTCAATCACTTCTTAATGGTCTTTGTGCAATACAACAGCACCCAGCGTGGCAGGATGCAGTCCCACAGAATCAGTTCATATGGGATCCAACTCACCTCACTGGAGATGTTTGCAGTGAGCAGTTGCGTGAGAGTCAGTCTCTTATAACTGAGGTTTAGCTGGGTGGGAGAACTTGGATGTATCCCTGTGACTATTCAACCTATCCCTCTGACTTTATCCAGACCACCAACTATGCAGCCAGAGGTTGTTTGTGGTAGGAAACCCTCTTTCCCTCCAGTGTTATGGACAGCTTAGGTGTTTGCATCGTAGATTTTCACCATCAGAGTCTCATCCACGGGGCTTTAAGGACTAAGGGAATCAGCTGCATGTGCACACCAGTGGTTTCCTCTGTTCACAGTCCAGTGTCAGCCCCTGCTGCTCCCAGCCCTCGTGTTCTGGGCTGCTTCACAGCGCCTGCAGCTCGCAGGGGCAGCAGCAGCATCCCACACGTGACCTGTGCCTTCAAAAAACTGACCTAGGTCTTGGTGCCTACAGCTCATTGCTGCATTGCAGTGGTCTGACATATTCTACTCTGACTCTATGATTTTGATCTCTTTATTCTGTGTCAGACCAGTAGCTAAGCACTCCAGTGCAGGGACTCCTCTTGTTATACACATTAATATACCAAATGTTTTGTTTCCCAGGTTGGACGGGGCTTTGAGCAGCCTGATCCAGTGGGAGGGGTTGGAATTGGATGGTCTTTAAGGCCCCTTCCACCCCAAACTGTTCTATGATTTTCGATGTTTTCACTGGTCCCTCAAGAAAGCACAACTGAACCCACTGAGTCCTGAATAGAAACAGCTTCCAAAGGATATATTTCTGCTGCAATGAATTTATGAGGTCTTCTACTTTCGTCTGGAAGTTCACAATAGATTTACATTCACATGGATCTTCCTCTGTGAACCAGAATATCGAGAAGGTGAGTTAAGTGGGATAAAAAAAGGATTAAATCAAAATCATAAGTGAAACAAAGCAATTCTTATTTTCTGTATCACAAACATGAAGGAAATCGAAATAACGTTCCTTCTAATTATCTGACTGACTACTTGTGGCTTTAACCTCAGATCGCAGAATCATAGAACAACCAGGTTGGAGGAGACCTACCGGATCATCAAGTCCAACCGTTCTTATCAAACACTAATCACTAGATTAGTATCTAATCTCTAGATCGCTAGAGAATCTCTCATTTTTGTGTTATGTAGATTTCCATTTTCCTAAAACCTCAATGACCTCGACTACTGATACTTAAAGTTTGCCCCCAAAATTGAGATCTGCCCAAATACAGTGCTCAAAGGAGTCTCACTTTGCCATCCTCTTCCTAAAAGCATCACCTTGGAGAACCAGGCTCTTTGCTGCTTAGAGACTTCTGTGAAAGAAAACTTTGGAGGCACCGTTTACCCGCTGAGAGCCAGAACTTGTTTGAGCTTTGCTTCCACTCTCCATTTCAGAGTGATGTGTCTTAATCAGTTTGCTAATGTACATCAATAATTCACATCTGTTCTTCAAGAAAAATTAATGTAAACTGGAATAGATGTAAAAGAGGGTACTGAGTTGATCAGGAAAAGAAAGATGGTGTTTACAAGACCACAGAGAGTCCGCTCAACTGCCCAGAGAGTGGAAGGAGAAGGCCTTTTAAAGGGAAAGCGCAGCACTTGCACAGAACCACAGCAGGATTAAACCAGTCACAAGTAAACTGAAGCTGGATATCAAGAGAAGATTTCCAGCCATCTGTTGATAAATACAAGCTGGCACTGAAAATCAAATAAATACAAATATTTTCTTTCCTTTCCTTTTGTTTTTAGACCCAAATGTTCAGATATTTACCAAAAGCGGGGGTTTTTTTGCAAACAAGTACTTTTCCCAAAATGCATTATTACTTTTTTTTTTTGAATGCTGACATCTAACTGTATTTGTTTTCTCAAAAGGTACTTTTTTTTTGTGGATGGACTCCTAATTTTTTTAAGTAGCCATGGCAAAGAGAATGTCTATCTTGCAAGTCTGGCTCCCAGGCTTTGCAGACACAGGACTCTGCAGGGTGTTGTCCCTCTCAGACTTCCCCAGTAGGAAAGGAAGGTCCCATCTTTAGGGATCTGGAGGACAGGGCGCTTGTCCAGTATGACCCTGGACATCTCTAGCGAAGCAAGGAACTGAATCTGATTTTCCTGATGTTCCTAACTTCCCGAGTACCTTTCCTCTCTAATATACAATTAGGGAGAAAAACAGATGAGTCGCCTACTAATACACCAATATTTACATGGCTGTCTCTTGTTTGGCACAAATAACAGTGTTAGATATGGCTAAGCGAGGGAAAGAGGAGTTTAACATTTGGCAATGTGCATTATTTCATCCAGATGATGCTGTAGAGCGTCTCTGCGTGCCAATAGAACAGTGGAGATCTCTGCATTGCATGGGGCCAACAGGGCACTCAAGAGCAGGTCATGGGATGCACTCATGGGATATAGAGCTGAGCTTGGCTGAGCTCTCTTGGGAACTTAATGACCCACATCAGAGCTGTGGAACTGGAAGGAATCATTTGCTTATCAGGACAAAGGAGCCTGGACACCTGGACTCGATAAGAGGATGCCAAGTTCCTGATGAGCCTGGCAGCATCGATCTCAGAAGCGCTGCGAGCTATTCAATGTCTTAAAAGAATTCTGAGTGCTGGGGATTCACTATGATCTGCCTGATCAAGCAGATGCATTGCAAAGGGCCAGTATTTCACAGGAGGCACGTGATTCCTTCAAATCCAAAATCTAAACTAACCGTGGTTATTTTTTTCAAGTCATTTTTAGACTCAGGTTATTTATAGGACAACATTCTTAAAATTTTATGCTATTTTTCACCTCGCCTTGTCACATCTGTCTCCAGCTCCACTCACTAGGCTACCCAAACGTGAGCAACTTAGCATTCATGTTTCCCAAATTTAGCCACCTGTGAGTCATGCGGAAGGCACCACATACTTATTTTAACTTGAAACGTGTCACCCCCGTGGTGCCTGTTTGACTGCAGAAGCAGCCAGTGGGTAGTGAGCTTCAACTCAGATGTTCTGGTTTTGTGATGATCTTCAAATTAAGCCAAATAAATCAACCCTAATCTTCTCTTTTAAGAACAACTCTTTATTCCTTGAGTCATTTTTTTATATTCTCAGGACCTGGTACAGCCTGAATTCATCGTTATTGAAAAGGAAAGGAGAGATGGGCAGAGAGGTGGAAGAAAATGGAAGAAGTTTGTGAGAGGAGGAGATGACTCTGGTGTAGGGTGGTTGTGGTTCGGGTAACTACCCAAAATGTTGATGTTTCATGGTCCTTCTGAGTACTCTGCAAATGTGATACACTGAGGACACAGAGATCTTTCTAACATCCCTCTGAAGGGGCATTTTTGTCTTCCTGCTTCCAACCTTCGAATGCTGTGACTAAATCCCCCCTTTCCCCGATTCCCCCACTCTCACCAATGCAGATTTTCATTTGCAGCTTCTTCCCAATCTTGCTGATGGTTCTGAAGTCAGCCGTGTAGAAGTAGTGCTCGGCTACTGGTTCTGAAGCAATTTCCCTCAGCTCATCCTCAACGGCGTTGCCGACTCCCACAGCAAACATCCTAAAGCCTGTGAATGATGAGAACGTGTCAGCTGAGCAGCACGGAGCATCTTATGCTTTGGTACCAACGCCCTGTCAGNACAAGTAAACTGAAGCTGGATATCAAGAGAAGATTTCCAGCCATCTGTTGATAAATACAAGCTGGCACTGAAAATCAAATAAATACAAATATTTTCTTTCCTTTCCTTTTGTTTTTAGACCCAAATGTTCAGATATTTACCAAAAGCGGGGGTTTTTTTGCAAACAAGTACTTTTCCCAAAATGTATTCTTACTTTTTTTTTTTTTGAATGCTGACATCTAACTGTATTTGTTTTCTCAAAAGGTACTTTTTTTTTGTGGATGGACTCCTAATTTTTTTAAGTAGCCATGGCAAAGAGAATGTCTATCTTGCAAGCCCGGCTCCCAGGCTTTGCAGACACAGGACTCTGCAGGGTGTTGTTCCTCTCAGACTTCTCCAGTAGGAAAGGAAGATCCCATCTTTAGGGATCTGGAGGACAGGGTGCTTGTCCAGTATGACCCTGGACATCTCTAGTGAAGCAAGGAACTGAATCTGATTTTCCTGATGTTCCTAACTTCCCGAGTACCTTTCCTCTCTAATATACAATTAGGGAGAAAAACAGATGAGTCGCCTACTAATACACCAATATTTACATGGCTGTCTCTTGGTTTTGGCACAAATAACAGTGTTAGATATTGCTAAGCAAGGAAAAGAGGAGTTTAACATTTGGCAATGTGCATTATTTCATCCAGATGATGCTGTAGAGCGTCTCTACGTGCCAATAGAACAGTGGAGATCTCTGCATTGCATGGGGCCAACAGGGCACTCAAGAGCAGGTCATGGGATGCACTCATGGGATATAGAGCTGAGCTTGGCTGAGCTCTCTTGGGAACTTAATGACCCACATCAGAGCTGTGGAACTGGAAGGAATCATTTGCTTATCAGGACAAAGGAGCCTGGACACCTGGACTCGATAAGGGGATGCCAAGTTCCTGATGAGCCTGGCAGCATCGATCTCAGAAGTGCTGCAAGCTATTCAATGCCTTAAAAGAATTCTGAGTGCTGGGGATTCACTATGATCTGCCTGATCAAGCAGATGCATTGCAAAGGGCCAGTATTTCACAGGAGGCACGTGATTCCTTCAAATCCAAAATCTAAACTAACCGTGGTTATTTTTTTCAAGTCATTTTTAGACTCAGGTTATTTATAGGACAACATTCTTAAAATTTTACGCTATTTTTCACCTCCTCTTGTCACATCTGTCTCCAACTCAGTCCCCTCTCAGCCTTTTCTTCACTAGGCTACCCAAACGTGAGCAACTTAGCATTCATGTTTCCCAAATTTAGCCACCTGTGAGTCATGCGGAAGGCACCACATACTTATTTTAACTTGAAACGTGTCACCCCCGTGGTGCCTGTTTGACTGCAGAAGCAGCCAGTGGGTAGTGAGCTTCAACTCAGATGTTCTGGTTTTGTGATGATCTTCAAATTAAGCCAAATAAATCAACCCTAATCTTCTCTTTTAAGAACAACTCCTCATTCCTTGAGTCGCTTTCGGATATTCTCAGGACCTGGAACAGCCTGAATTCATCGTTATTGAAAAGGAAAGGAGAGATGGGCAGAGAGGTGGAAGAAAATGGAAGAAGTTTGTGAGAGGAGGAGATGACTCTGGTGTAGGGTGGTTGTGGTTCGGGTAACTACCCAAAATGTTGATGTTTCATGGTCCTTCTGAGTACTCTGCAAATGTGATACACTGAGGACACAGAGATCTTTCTAACATCCCTCTGAAGGGGCATTTTTGTCTTCCTGCTTCCAACCTTCGAATGCTGTGACTAAATCCCCCCTTTCCCCGATTCCCCCACTCTCACCAATGCAGATTTTCATTTGCAGCTTCTTCCCAATCTTGCTGATGGTTCTGAAGTCAGCCGTGTAGAAGTAGTGCTCGGCTACTGGTTCTGAAGCAATTTCCCTCAGCTCATCCTCAACGGCGTTGCCGACTCCCACAGCAAACATCCTAAAGCCTGTGAATGATGAGAACGTGTCAACTGAGCAGCACGGAGCATCTTATGTTTTGGTACCAACGTCCTGTCAGTTTGTACATCCTTGTTTATGTCCTGGACACAGTCTCCACCCAGAACTCTAGATGTTAACTGGAAATTAAACCCTTTACCCTCACCTCTAGATTTATTTCAACCAGGTCAAACAGGGTTCAAAGTATTTTTTGCAGACGAAGTCTTACTAGAATTATCCAGACGTGACCAGCACCACAAGAACAATGTTTTGGAGGCACAAGAAAGGACAGATGATCATAACACCTTGACAGGACCATGCATCCAACTAATAGGGAAGCGATAATACAGCAAAAGGAAACAGTGGAAGTTTTCCAAAGAGCCTGAAGCCGTCATTAATCAGCCTACAGAGTTGCAGATTCCCCTGTGCGATGGAGACCTGTGGTTCAGCAAAATTGGAGGCAAATCTCTTTCGAAAATTGCAACTCATACAGTCTGTAAAGAGCAACCCAACCCTGTGAGTTAAGAACACATCCATGTATTATGCTTCCCTGCCAAGGGATTGATCGGCCACCTCTGACTTAAACCTGTTTCTATTGACCTGAACTGCAGTTTTCCCCTTGTCTTCAGTGGCAACACCATTAACCTCTGCTTTAAAACACTTGTCTCTACTTGGCTATGTCTAGACACGGGTAATGCTCTCCCCTCCTCCCTTTTTTCTTTGTCTTTCCACCTGTGAATGTGTCAATTTTTTTTGTTTTTTCAAATCTCAACTCAAAGGACATGGCTGGGGTTAGAGCATCTTGTTATTTGTCCCAGTGCAATCACTTACAAGCAGGTGCTGGAGATCTCTGTGGGGGTAAGAGAGAAGGAAGAAACAAGGCATAATATTTTATCATCACAGAGGAATAAATTCTATTGCTACAGTTTACACGGACCTTTTGTTTTATAAGAGCTGAACGTCCGCATAACATGTGAACATGCTTTGCAAACATCAGCTTTTCAGGAGCTTATACCTGACCTTGATTATTATGTGCTAGCCCTTAGTCCCATCTAGTGGTCAAGACTGAAGTGAAAAGAAAGTAAAGAACTTAGCAATTAATGAACGTTTTCACATCAGCTGCATCCACTTAACACAGAGATGTCAGAAGACTGGAAAGTTCAACAGGTCAGCAAAGGGGCAGATCTCAAGATATTTATACTTTATTGTGTTTACACATACAAAAATATCAATATGCAGCCACTGTGCACTCTCAATATTCCAGCAGAAGCTTCTTATTAGTGTGTGGATGTGTCTGGGTTTTGGACGGGGTTACCCTCTGCCTTGTTTATTGTTTTACTTCTTCATTTTCTTTTCCAGCCCTTAAAGTTGATACAGACAAGCCGCACTTGGCCCTACAACTCGCATTATTCTGCAGGGGGTTCTCTGAGGGTCATCTTTGCTTCACCATGAACGCCAATGAAGCTGACCTGACTTTCATTATCAAGAACAGACAAATCCTCAGCTTCAACCTGAGGTTTCCTTCACGTTTGTATGAAGCAGCTAAGCAAGTGTGCATCCCCTACTCCATCCTGCCCAGCAGAGACACCTCCAGAAGTCTTAATCAAAGACACAGAGAGGCTCTGGGAATGAAAATGGGTTGGTAAAAAAAAGTTGGGTAACCAGGATTTACCTGAACCCCAGCCTGAGCTGCTCCAAGCTCTTTGTGAGTGTGCAAGGATAGTCAGGCAAAGTGACTCGATAGTAACATGTAAGAGGCATCTCCAGGGAGTCATAGCCAGGTAGATACTAGGTGCGGTTCCTGCTCCAAGGGAGAAAGAAGCCGTGGGAATTCAGGAGACCTACCTAAGTCTTTGGCTTTCTTAGCAGCATCAGTGATGTAATCTTGTGACCGACCATCAGTGAAGACGATGCCCACCTTGGGGACCCCAGGCCTGGCTCCATTGGCGATGGCAAAGGAACTGTCAACGAGGTACTTCAGAGCCTGGCCCGTCATCGTTCCCTTCTCCATGTAGGACATTTTCTTGACTGCTGCTTTGATGTCCTTCTTGTTCTTGAACTGCCCCAGTGGAAACTCCTGTCTGACAGAACTGGAGTACTGAACCAGGCCAACTTGGGCCTGTTTGTCTGACACCTCCAGCGAGTCCACAATTTGGTTGATGAATTTCTTCACCAGCTCGAAGTTCTCGGGCCGCACGCTCTTGGAGCCATCGATCAGGAAAACAAGATCCAGAGCAGATCCTGACCCACCACTGCAAGCTGAAGAAAATACGAGGTCGAAAGAAAACAACAACTAAGACCTCAATTAATTATGCAGGAAAAGATGACCCTAGTTTCATTTTATTGCTAATGTAATAGAGTTAATCAGTCAAAATTCAACAGGAGTTCACACTAATGTTTTCAAATTAATTCTTGGTTGTAAGCGCATGGTTTCCTTTTCTACCCTTTCTGAACAGAACACATCTACCCTGTCTCAGCCCCATCCACCTTTACAACTGCAGATCACAGCTCGGCTCGGTGCAAATGAAAATCATTACGTACCGCTGCAGGTCTTCCCATCGCTGTTCAGCGTGAAACCCTCTTTACAAGCACACTTGTAGGTTCCTGGGGTGCTGATGCAGATCTGCTCACAGTCGTGGTCTCCAGTGGCGCACAGGTCTGATACCACTGTAAGCAAAGGTGTGTATTAAATCACAGACTGCCAAGGCTTCTCAACCCAGACCCTACTCAGCCTACATGCAGTGTGGTGTTTGTCCCATACTAAATCCACTCCGCAGCCAGATAAAGCAGCCGAGGTCATTACTCATGGACAGTGACCGAGATGTAAGATGCTGGAACTCGGCTTTCTTTTGCTCTTTCCCTTAAGCTTTTAACAGATGTGACACCTACACTCATTTAGAAATTTATTGCAAAGATTTGAGTGGTGACTTGACGCATTTTTGAATTTGATTAAAAAGAAGATATCTGAAATCATTAATGTGGGTATTTGGTGCTGGAATTTATAAATTTTTTGTTTTGAAGAAAAACATTTGATGAGCTCTTCAGATTACTAATTACCTGAGATGTCCTAATTTCTTCAATTGTAGGAGGTGTTTATTATTTTTAACTTACCACAGCATTCTCTTACCACAGCATACCTCTTCTCCTCCCTGGAGAAGAGGAGGCTGAGACCTCATTGCTCTCTGTAATGAAAGGAGGTTGTAGAGAGGAGGGTAATGGCCTCTTCTCCCAAGTGACAGGGGACAGGACAAGAGGGAATGGCCTCAAGCTCCGCCAGGGGAGATTTAGGCTGGACATTAGGAAAAAAATTTTCACAGAAAGGGTCATTGGGCATTGGAAAAGGCTACCCAGGGAGGTGGTTGATTCACCTTCCCTGGAGATGTTTAAGGCATGGGTGAACAAGGTCCTGAGGGGCATGGTTTAGTGTTTGATAGGAATGGTTGGACTCGATGATCCGGTGGGTCTCTTCCAACCTGGTTGTTCTATGATTCTATGATTCTATGATAAAAGACACAAAGAGAAATTTTCATAAGTCTCCAGACCCAAGGCACAGGCAGGGGTAGAAATAGTCTCCCTACTGAGGGCAAACCCCATCCTTCTGGTGAGCATCTCATAATTCACTTCATTCTCCAAAACTGCTGAACAAGGTCTGGTTTCCAACCTACCATCTGGGCTGGCCAAAACCCATTTATTTCCCAGCATGATTATGATTAGTGAGTTCAGCCCCGTGTACGGTTGTCTTTCCTGGATGGGATTCATGTCCAAACATAGTTGGAATTCACTTCAGAGCCACCTATGCACATGCAGCTCTTGGATTTGCTCTCTACAAACATTTCCGCCTGCTGATGCTAATGTGGCTCTGACTCTTGAGATGCTGCGCAAACAGAAGCTGCATGGCAGCGTTCTGAGCCAGCAACATCCAGTGACTGACAACACTGTCACAGCTACGGCAATGATGATGGAAACCAAACTTGAAAGTAAATAGATTTGCTTGCAGCAAATTCATTTACAAAACTGAGGGAAATCTGTGCAGAAAACGGAGCATTTCTGGTTCTGTCATAATGACGGGAGGCGGTGCAAATTCTTTTAAAGGTAAGGGGCTTCTACTGATTGTTTCAAGGTTTTGTGGTCTGCTCTGCCCTGCCTGTATTTTGCTCTTATACATACAATCATACAATAGTTTGGGTTGGAAGGGACCTTAAACATCATCCAGTTCCACACCCTTTGCCAGTGTAGATCTTTCCAGCACAGACATACCTCACATCACAAGGAATATTACTGCTCATGCATGGCTGTAACATGGAGTTGAGTTCTCTGAAGCTTTCAGAGACCTAATTATCTAACTAACTGACTATTACCTAACTATTATCGACTGGATCTTCTCACGTCTCCCTTTCCCCGTGCAGTTCTTGAGCCTGGGCAGGGCTGCTCTGTTCTTCCTGCTGTCAGTACCCACTAACAGTGCTTTGCAATAGCAGGTGGTGTTTGGCTATGTCTCTGAGGATGGTTTTGTGCAGCTGCTTGCATAGCACGATAACAGCCCACTTGGTAATTAATACGGTGCTATTCTCAGTTATCTATAATAACCCTCAGCACAGCACTTCCCTTGGATGCATCTCTGAGGGTTTTTACCACGGGGAGAACTTTGTCATCTATGAGTTACAAATTTGAAAGGCAAGACACGCAAAGGATTTATTTTCCCTTTATCATTTTGAATGGCACCAATGCCAGAACTTCAAAATGCATCGTCAGGCCTCTCCACCTCTGGCTGACGCCTGGCTCCAGGGCAGCCAACATGAACTCCCACTAATATCCATGCCCCAAATTCCACCTTCTTAAATCTTGTATCTATCCCCCTCTTTAATATGTAGTATTTGTTCCCTTCTTCTATGGGAGCTTGGTACACCTGATTATAATGTGTGACTCACTTCATCCTCCAATTTTTCCTCCTTCCTACAAAGGAAGGATTTTTCCTCGACGAAAAGCTTCTCACCCCCATAATTTTCAGCTTAAAAGTTGAATCATGAGATTTTACACCTCTTGAAGCGATTGGTCTCGGAGAGTTTTCCAGGTCCATCTGTGCGGGTGTGTTTGCGATGCCTTTGCCGTGGGCACCGTGGGGCATCACACCTTTTAAAAAGTGTCGCCGTATGTCTGTGCTTTGACAGGATGGGCGTGCGAAACCCCCACGTCTCTCTTGCTGACACGGAAAATGTGTATTTATAGACCATTTCCTACTGGCTTGTGGGTGCGTTTGAAAGTAACAAAGCGTTCTTACCGCTTGATGTAGAAGTGAATGTGTGTTTGTAGGAGAGTCAGGCTGTTTTTAGATGCTGTGCAGAAAGGAATCAGATACTGCACCAGCCGGGGGAGGTTCCTGCCTCACAAGCCTTGCAGAAACAACAGCAAAGATGGTTCAGGCTCTAGCAGGGAAGTGAAACCATCAGTACTAGTGGGGGAAATTACAAGCCAGATTCTCAGAATTACCCAGATAGGCTTAAACAATGATTTAGCTATCTACAGATCACGTTTTCCAGGTTCTTTTTCAATGCCTCAAGTAGGACACGGGTGACGGTTACAAACTCTTCTGTGCCAATGAATTCTGGAGCCGTCTCTAACTAAAACCTGAAATTCCCTACCCAAACCCTGTATTTCTTGCAAAGCAACTTCAAAGAGCATCTGCCTTCCATTCTGCTTCATGCTTCTGCAGCCCCAAGTGCTTGGAACAAGGAAGTAGATGGATGAAGGTTGATCACACATTAAATGGATGAGAGAGCTGGGGTGGTTTAGCCTGGAGAAGAGGAGGCTGAGGGGAGACCTCATTGCTCTCTGCAACTACCTGAAAGGAGGTTGTGGAGAGGAGGGAGCTGGGCTCTTCTCCCAAGTGACAGGGGACAGGATGAGAGGGAATGGCCTCAAGGTCCACCAGGGCAGGTTCAGGCTTGACATTAGGATAATTTTTTCACAGAAAGTGTCATTGGGCACTGGTAGAATCTACCAAGGGAGGTTGTTGATTCACCTTCCCTGGAGGGGTTTAAGGGATGGGTGGAGGAGGTACTGAGGGACACAGTTTAGTGATTGATGGAATGGTTGGACTCGATTATCTGGTGGGTCTCTTCCAACCTGGTGATTCTATGATTCTATGATCCTATGATTCTATGAAACGCTTGCTGGCAGCTGCTTGTAGCCCAGGGTCATGGCAGGGACTTACCACAGAAAGCTTCTTTAAACTTGTGGGTCAGCTTCTCTATGACACTGTAGCTCTCCACATAGTCCACATGGTCATCCAGGGGCTGGCTAGCAATTTGCCGCAGTGTGTGCATGTCCACCCGACCAACTCCGATGGCAAAGATCTCGATGCCAGCTGCTCTGGCCCTGGCTGACACATCCTGCACTCCATCCTGGGGACGTCCATCAGTCACAACGATTGCCACCTACGCAAAGAAGGGCAGAGGCAAGCGCACACTTGAACAGAAGCTAAGGTCACTATTGCTGGTGGAACGGGCTGGGTTAGTACAGAAGGCTTTGCCTTTCTCAGATTAAAGGGAAATGCTACCCCCTCCTCTCCTTCTTCTCATTCTTCCAGAGATGACACGAGACAGTCTTTTGTGTGGGGTTCATTTCTTTTTCAGCTGGAAATGTTAAACGGCCAGGGACCTGATGGATTTAATTAAGGGACAACTGGTGCATCTCGCTCCTANCCCAGGGTCATGGCAGGGACTTACCACAGAAAGCTTCTTTAAACTTGTGGGTCAGCTTCTCTATGACGCTGTAGCTCTCCACATAGTCCACATGGTCATCCAGGGGCTGGCTAGCAATTTGCCGCAGTGTGTGCATGTCCACCCGGCCAACTCCGATGGCAAAGATCTCGATGCCAGCTGCTCTGGCCCTGGCTGACACATCCTGCACTCCATCCTGGGGACGTCCATCAGTCACAACGATTGCCACCTACGCAAAGAAGGGCAGAGGCAAGTGCACACTTGAACAGAAGCTAAGATCACTATTGCTGGTGGAACGGGCTGGGTTAGTACAGAAGGCTTTGCCTTTCTCAGATTAAAGGGAAATGCCAGCCCCTCCTCTCCCTCTTCTCATTCTTCCAGAGATGACACGAGACAGTCTTTTGTGTGGGGTTCATTTCTTTTTCAGCTGGAAATGTTAAACGGCCAGGGACCTGATGGATTTAATTAAGGGACAACTGGTGCATCTCGCTCCTAAGGAAACCAAAGTAAAGGTTATGTTACGTTCTTCATACGTAAACTAGTGCTCAAACCAGACTCTAACTGCCTTCATGAACCCCCAGCTGACAGCAAGGACAACTCTAACTCAGTATGGGACACTAAAGAATCTCGGGAAATGTCATGGAAGCATCATGGGATGGAGGTTTTTCCCCATTTTATGGATGGAGAAGCTGAAGCAGAGAGAGGGGAAGAGATCTGCCTGATGTCACAGTGTGTGTCAGTGCCTGCCATGATTCCCTGTTCCACAAAACAAAGAGCAGAGATGAAATCCTACCCCTACTAACACGAGCATTGAAATGACAGGTGGTTTAAATGGGAACTGGGTTTCACCCTGGATTAGATGGAGCCCTGAACCAGCAGAAAGCCTTCAAGGGTCCTGTGTCTACTGCTACATTGACCATTTTCCTCTTTATTTTTCTTCTGATAAGTGACATTTGTCACAAAAATCTTCCTTTTTATTCTTTGCCAATTCATCTGCTCCTGCCCCTTTTCCTCGCAGCTGTTTTGTTGTGACACCACTGTCATCTCCAAAGCAAATGATTCGGGTATAACACAATATGGAGAAATATAATCAGCAGGAGCAGGTGAGCTACTAAGCTGAAAAAAACTCCACATCACAGGGAAATAACCTCGGTAATGCAGAAAGTAAAGAAACATCAGACAAAAAAAAAGGCAGAAAAAAACCTGGCAGCAGGGTTTGAATGATC
>WAAB01001500.1:35098-54812 GCA_013389865.1 Piaya cayana | reverse complement strand
CCCTCCCTCCATCTCCCTCCCCCTCCCTTCCTTTCCCATATAATGTATTAAGTTAAAAACTAAGCAAAGTCTTAAACAGAAGATCAAAGATTAGGACTAAACACCAAGGCCCAAGTTGAGGCGTCATTGGTCAAATAACTGTAGAGATTGGACTATGAGATGGATGTATTTATTATGACACAATAAGAAAAACCTAGGGTACTTGCTATAGAAATTCTGCTCAAAATACAAAGTACTTAGATTCATTTCCATTTGCTAAGAAAAACCAGGAACATAGCAATTCCTTTTTCATTGTGTATACTTATTAGGACGATCACTGAAATAAGAAACTTAACAAAATTTTGATTAGCCCAGGAGCTTAATTTTTATACCTGTTGCATATCAAAGTACTTGTAAGAGATATTGTCTGGATGGTTTAAGAAATTGATGAGCTTTGTGTCTGTAGCAAATAGTTTTAAACTTTGATGTAGATGATAGATGTTTTATGTACAGTGGTTGTTGTGAACACCAGTAATTAGAATATTTGGCAGAATTATTTGTATCCATAGCTCAGAAAAGGGCAGCAGACTAGCCGAGGAAACCTATGATATACCAGGGATTTTTTTGCCAGATGCCTTAGCAAGTGGAAGGATTTATGATTTACTGTTTAACAGAGAATTAAGCAGTTTGACAATTTAACTGTTCATACTTATTGACCGTGATAATATTTTCAATCAGCTGTATGCTCACCTGTTCCACAAACTTGTTTGAGTTTCCTGACACGCACCTATATATGTAACAGTAAGCAGATGGACAGCCTTGTCTTTGTGCTAGGTTGAACAAAGTCTGTATTCCTACTTAATTTTTCATGAACTTTCATTTAGTCTAGTTCTATACAGGGAACCAGCAGTTGATTGTTGCAGTTCAAATCCAGAATTAGAGATGACAATAGTAAAGAATGTAATAGCAGTTTAGGAACCAGTGCCTGTCAGGTGAGGTGACTGCATTACTGTTAATAACAAAAGAAATTGCTGTTTACCTTTGCAAGTATTTGGATATCCACAACCTGTGCACATGCTTAGAAACAGAGGAACAAGTGGTGGGATTCAGGGTTGTTGACTGTTTTCATTATGGACTTTGGTTAGTATTAAATATAGAGGTGGCTATTCGAGGAATGATTGATGTGAGATTTTTTGTTTATTGGGTTTTGTTGTTGTTTTTTGTTTGTTTGGTTTTTTTTTTATTTTGTGTTTTTGCAGTTTGGTTTGGGCTTTTTTAACAGTAAAGATGGTGACTGTTTTTTGCAACTGTAATTAGGCAAAGATGTTTCCAACCTGTTGCCAGCTATTAGCTGGAGTATCAGACAAAGTATTTAAGGAAACATTCAAAGGAAAATGTAACAAGATCAAAACTCTCCACCACAGTTCGTACAGCTCTGAAACAAGTCTATTTCTGCATTCAAATTGAACCACAAAGTAAAACAATGACAGGTTTTCCACAACTCTGAATTTTTTGTGTGTGGATATCTATTCCCTTCCATTACCACTCATGTTACATACACAAAAATGGATTCCTACTCTTAATCAAATACATATGTGCTTTTTATAATGTGTCATCTTTCTTGCCTCTTTCAGTACAAGCCAAGCACTTGGGGCTAGGAGAGAGGGACACAAGAAATGATTATTTGGTGCCTGCCTGATAGAAGAATGTCATATTTCACAGTATGACACAGACTTCTAAGAGCTGAGTTCTTACACTGCACTGACAGTGGAGTTGGTAGCCTCAATCTACAGTAAGATGTATTACAAATCAGACAGGATTTCTTGAAACAGTTAACAACCCTCTCTTGTTAATTCAATACAATTCCTTGCTCTGCACTTGCTTGCACTTTGCCTGTAGTGTGTTCATATGTTTTTTACATCTTTGCATGGTGTTGACAATCTTGAAGACTTTCCAAAATGGCTGGAAACTGAAGACGTTCTGTGACAGTTCACTAGTTAAGTGGACAAATCCTTTTTAATATTAATGGGAGCTGAATTTGCTCTACAACTGGACAAAAAAAAATTAGTTAGGACTTCTATCTTTCACCTTTCACTTACTATGAAACTGTCTGCCCCTGAACTGTGTCTAAATGTCTAAAAAACTAATGTAGTGGTGCACACATTTTGTTTATGAGCTACATAGTTTTGTAAGCACCCTGGTCCCTCCTTTTCTTCACGTAAGCAATAGAGTACACGAGTGACCAAAGTTTAAGCTCTACTCACCTTTCCACTCATCTGGAGCGTATGTAAAGCTGTCAAATGACTGAGTTGCAAGTCTTACAAGTGGGTATGCTGGCATGTTCCTCTCTCTTGGCTGGAGGTCTGTCCCAATCCAATATCAGGGAGGGTTCTTAAATGATCCCAAAAGCCCGCGATTAAGACACAAAAGAGGTCAGTTGCCATACAATCTTGTGAGCTTTATTTTCTGGAACAACTGATAACAGTCATAGGACAGAGAAGAAAAGAAAGGAAAAGTTAGAATTCCTAAGCAAGAAGACAGTAGAGATGCAACTAATTACCACCACCACAAATCCAGCAATGTCCCGTCAGATCGGTCTCAGTGCAGGTGGTGATGCTCCAAGTTCCAGGAAGACAGGGCTGGGGCGGGGAGGCACACACAGCAGCAAACACACACAGGTTGAGTTCACTGAGCAAGGAAGCAACCGAGCACCCTGAGCCCACCGAGTGATGATGATGCTCCAAGATCCATGAAGACCGGGGGGAGGGGGTACGCACAGCAACACACACAAGACTGAAGCAACCAAGAAGAAGGAGGCCCCTGATTTATCACCCCAGTCCCCACAATTTCCCTGAACAATCTGCCCATTTCCAGGAAGACATTGTCCTGCATGTGCTCATGCCTAGGTGTTCATGGTGGTCCTCTCTACCCGGCTTCACTGCGGGTGCAGTTTGGTAGGCACCGCTTTGGGCAGATGTTGTGCTTTTCGCTGGGGACAATTCGTCTCCTTCAGAGCAGCAACAGGATGTCTGTGGTTCAGCAATGTTAAGACAAACAAAACAGTTCAAGAACAGTCTCTTACAAGGTCCTAATCCTCATCTTGGTCATGTGATGGAAGAGATATGAGGGATGAGGGATGATAGACATTAAACAGAACAAAAAAAAGAACACGTGTATCTCAGAGGATGGCAAATGTTTGCCAGAAGATTTTATATCTGAAGGGTCTTTGAAGCATCTCTGGAAAAGATGACGGCAGGCTTGTAGTATATATAAGATGAATGAATATTTCTGCTAGTCTAACCACAATCAGTATCTTTCAAGTGCCCAAATGAATTCAGTTTCAGTTTATCAAAAAGTTTGTTGCCCTTCAGAGGAATTTATAATTGCCACAGCTAGTTCATGCAGTTGACAAGTGGGTGTACATACCTTGCATTTCAAACATAACAACAGTCTTTGAGGAGAATAATTTTTGGAGTAGGTGAATTTGCATATGAATAACAAGAAAGGAAATTGCATGCACCATTGAGACACAGGAAAGTAGAAAGAAATAAAATTGATAAAGGGAGCAGAATAATCTTGTTGTATGGTTTGTTTCTGGCTGTAATGATACAGAAAGTTTGATAATAAGGACTACACCCATGCCAGAAAAACTCATTTATTTCAGTACCTTCATCCTCTTACTATTCAAAATTACCTGAAATGAATTTTTGTGTGCTTTTGAAAGGGACTCCAGTTATGCTGTTTACCATGCACCAGTATCAGTTATAAGGGAAAGATTATACCCCAAGTGTGTATTATTTTCTTTGCTATTATTTCCACAGCTTTACACAAGGTGATGGTTTCTACAGTCCTAAGAAGTAACAGTCTTTCTATAATCTAAAGGTAGAGTTTTGGTATTAACCTTTACTGAAGTGAACAATTTTAATCCATGGTGAAATTGATATCTTTACTTCCTTGTTCTTATACTTTTGTCTGAGTAATGCTGGATTTCAACTATATCTTAGAGAATTCCTACTTCTTGGCAGAAAAGAGATGATATGTGTTAGAGGTGGCCAAGTAGATCATGGCATAACTGATTTTACTAGAGCTGTCTTTTTAGCTTCTACCTGTATCACACTCTTCTGATGTTTAGCTTTTTTCCTGTATCCTTCCAGTGTTTAGGGCACACTTATTTTGAGTATCCATCCAATGCCAGCTTTATATACTTCCTTTATTATGTTCACAGTTACTCATATTCAGCTTGGCCTCCTGGCTTCCAACTCTATTCAGAGTCTATTCTGTCTTAGACCAAATTATTTCATATGTAAGTCCTCGTAGGCTTTGCTCCTTAGGAGAAGGAATTGATAAAATTCATCAGATATAATGTTTGATAGAGTCCTGATTTTCAGTCTAGTACATGTACGAAATCTCGTATGTACATCACTCAGAGGAACAAACTGGTGGGAGTATTTATTCTTACAAATACCCGGCCAGACTCTCTAACATTAAATGAGACCAAATGTTATCGCTATTAAAGAATCTAGTTCCCCAGATAGGTTTCAAGACTATGGCTCGGCTCTGCAGGCTACTACAGTGGCTAGTTCCAAATAAAGAGCAGTTTAAATAGTGCTCAATGGCCTCATCTATTCTGTCTACTTCGTTCTATCCATTAATGCTTTTCCAGTGTTCTACTACCATGTTCAAATAAGTCTTTTGCTAGACAGCTGTTAATGAACTATGACTTCAGAGTAGGTATGGCAACAGGAGTGCCCTCTCCATCTCGTTTCTCTTTGTTGTTTGTTGGAGTGGGATAGGTTCTCTCAGAGAATCAGCCTAGTACATTTACTGGCAAATGCACTGTTTAAATTTCAGAAGTAGTTAAAAATATAACAAGTGGTATTCGCATGGATTGATTTCAAGAAAAAATACCTCTTGTCTGTAGTCTGGCAAATAATGTTTTATGAAGATGAAGATGTTCTAAAACTTCCTATGAACGATACACTATTAAATGTGAGTAGATTAGTGAAGAAAAATGATTAGCTAGTAAGTTTGAGGAAAAATAAAAAATCCTTTTTTTCTGTAAAGCCAATAGAAAAAAAAAATCTCAGACATGTAAACACAATGTATATATAGAAGTGTCCACATGTATTAAAATATTTGTCCAGTTAAGAGAATGAAAATAAGTACTGTAGTTTCTTTTATCCACAATTGGACAATCTGATTAGAATACTATAATCAAAAGGTGGTAAAGGTCTATCAGCACACCTAGACCACTGCTTGTCAAGGAGTTTCCTCTTTGTTATATATGCTTACGCCATGCTTAATTTTGACTGTGTGAGGCCAGCTAGTCAATTAATTTCTTTTACAGATTTCAGTGTCCGTAATCCTATTGAGTACTCAGTTTAATTTTTTTGGTTTTGTTTTTCCTGTTGCTATTACTGTGAGTTTTTTGGTCCTCATTTCTGTTGTGTGGGCTGATATCCCGAGATCTGAACCTGTGCAGTTGTTTGAGAGTAAAACTTTAATCAATCAGTCTAGCAGTTGCAGCGAAAAACTTATAATTGTGACCAACACATACTTATTGCCAGCCTGCCATTGTAAAAGCAAACCACCCCTTTCATCTGAACTCTGACTGCTGACTGCCAATCACACCTTCACTGTTTTGTTATGGGCTGATTTGTGGTGCTGTAAAAGGTATATTAAAAAAAAGTCAAGATTGGCATTAGCAGGAATATATTGTACAAAATACTTCATAATTTCATAAAAAGCAAGATATTTCATGGATACATCAGAGAAAAAGAAGTCTTCCATCAGGTGAGCAGATAGGAGTGTTACTGGCCTTTTTTAAGCCTGGGCCACTACATAAAAATGATGAGCTGCTGTGCAATATCTGTATACTACAAGAACCTCAAGGCTGCCATAATGCCTGAGTGCAAACATCTGTCTAGTGCAGGATCCTTCTCTTGATGTCAGGCAAAAAAAGAAGTCTAAGGAAAGGGCCAACTGAAACTCATACTTTGAGAGGGCTGTTTCAGCCATAAACAAGAACTTGGGACTCAGAAAAGATCCTGGTAATAGCATCTCAGTGAAATTATCAGTTAATATCTTAAATCATAGAAGATGATGGAAACCAATAAAATATTAATGATTTCTCCTTGACTTCCCATGGTAGCACCTAAGGCACTTTGGGGCAGGATAGGGGTAATTTTGAAAAGGGAATATGTCAAGATTTAATATAAAAGTAAAAGGGAGTAAAGTGATAACTGAGTGTTTTTGTTGTTGTTGTTGTATCCTCACTTTTATTTTTTTAGTACAAAACAAAGAATAAAGCCTGGAAAACTAATTAGAAGGTGGGAAAAACACCCTACCACCAACCCACAGACTTAGAGAAAAAATACAGAAAAAGGAGTTAAGTAATATCTGATTATTGTATTGGAGGCAGTTAGGATTGAGTACATTTCACATTACAGAAAATTGAGTCATAGATCCAATCCAGTGCAGGATTAGTTTTAGCAAAGCCTGTTACCTTTAATGGTACTGTTTGTGCCAACAGGAATGAGTTTACAAAAGGTCTTTGCTGGTTTCCATGCTTTTGATAGGCATTTGAAGACACAAAAGATGCAAATTACATGGATTTATTGAAAAAAAGTTAACAAATGTTATCATGGATAGATATGAAATGGTAAGGCAATCATAAAGTTTGTAAGAAAATAATCCAAAGGTAGATAAAGTATAATAGATTCCAATCCTCAATGAGAATTGAATGGAATTTGACATGAGACTCCACTGTTAAAATTAATTTCTTATGTTGCTTACAATGTCGTCGTATCTAGCAGTCAAATTTGGTTTTGATCCAGAAATTTCCCATATTATGTTCTTATGAAGGATACCATAGCAAGCTTCAAGATAGAACTATTCTTTTTCTCTAATTTGTCATGAAGTTTTTATTAAGTTGCTATCTTATACTTACCCTTCCCTCAAAATAAAGGAAATAAAGAAATTAGAATTATTTTCACACTTCTAAATTTTTTATCCTAAAGATAACTTACAAATAATTATTTAAGAAAAATCTGATTCAGTTATATTTTTCTCCTTTGTAATTAGTTTTACAAAAGGGAAGAACAGTTTTTACAGATATTTATTTCTGTAATATTACTAATTTTTCTGTCAACTTTTTTTTGAGGTGGGGAGATCAGAGGTTGTTCTTCCAACATAAATTGAAGCTTAGAGAAAAAAAAGAAAAATTGCCAGATGCAATATCCTTCTCATACATGCAATGGAAATCCTGAGTTAGGAAGTCTGAGTTCATGAGTTGCTTAAAGGACAGGTTTGTTTGGCAAAAAAATATCCTCCCACATCAGTTACATATTTGCAAATAGAGTTGAATGCTTGGCTACTAGATCCCTGTTTAGATACAAGGTACTTCCCTGGTCTTTTGTGGCTGTTTTTTTTCAGAAGTGCCACAGCAATATTGACAAACAATGCAGAACCACTGGTAATTTACAAATTCTCTGTCGAATTTCTTCTTTTATATCACTAATATTAGTTTTAGTTGGGTATATTAATTGAAATGTCTGCTCCTGCAAGAAGCAGAGCCCAGGTTTTTTTTCCACTCTGCTTTTTCATTTATACAATCCACAAAGAACAATTTTTATTACACAAACTCCTAAATCACAATCTTTAATTTCTTTGAATCTTCTTTTTAAAAAATATTATTTTAGAAGATGTTACTATAGCTGTTATGAGAAGAAAGTTGATACTGCATTATTCTAATTTTCATTCAGAAATTAGGAAGTATTGCAGCTTGTGATATCACAGGCAACTATACAGTTCTGCCTTTGATACCAGTATTATATAAATGAATTCTCTCTTTGCAAAACTGTGTAGTGCAACAATTCAAAATAGGAAGAAAAAAGCTGTGACTCCTTCTTTCCTACAGGCTTTCCATCATTTACATTCATCAACTAAAGGTTGGCATGTACCTCAAGGACTAATGATAATGAAAAATGTTGTATTAAGGAAAAGAAATCTTTTATAAGTTGCATACTAACACACTGAACTCATTACAGCTTGTCTTACTACAGCATGCTCTTTTATGTCTGCTGTAATGCACTTCATTTTCAAGAGATTATGATGTGCACTGATTCTGCAAGCATTTTTTCTCTTCCTTATTTTCAAAAGCTACCTTTGATTGTCATAAACTACTCACTTATGGGATACAAATTAGACATTAAAGTTTTCTTCAGTTTCTGACTAACATCAAGATCTGAAAATTTATATTTATAATGTATTTGGAGCAAGTAATTGCTCTCCATTTTCCTAGACCAGAGTACTTGTGACATTGTACCTCAGGAACTGCCAGTAACTTCAGCAGTTTTACCAAAATAGTGAGCTGTTTGTGGCAGAGGCTGACTTGTCTGCTATGATTCAATCTGTTTGTAACATGTGCAGGGAAACTGCTCATGGCCTGGAGTTCCAGGCATTATCACAGTGTATGAAGTCAATAATAAATATAGATTTTTGAAGGGTTTATAGATAAATTGTAATAACTCACTGCAAGTTGAAATTTGTCATTTGTTGGAAGTAAAACATTACTGGTTTTCTACATGCTATTTGTACATATGTGGCTGCAGATCTGAGGTACACTTTCTACATTTGCTGTGACACCTTAATTTGCCATTCAGTAAGCTGTTCGGTTCTTCTGAACTTTCCTTCTGAAAAAAACCCCCAATATTAATATTCCCTGCTGTATTTACTGGAAGTAGCACAAGAGATAACTCTATGCCTCCAAGCTGCCTTCTATTTCATAAGCAACTCTTACTGAACTATTGACCCCATAAAATACATATACGTATTTGACTTTAAACCAATCTAAAAAAGTAGAAGAATAATGGAAAGGTTGGAAATGAGCACATGTACCTCTATAAAAATCTATTTCTGTGATTGATTTTAAATGACTTGTGTCAAAATCTTGATGAAAATGGAAAAATATCATACAGACAGACAAAAAATAATTGAATAGTGGTTACTGTTCTCCTAAGAGCTCTGCTCCAGTTAACTATGAAAGCAGAATGCTCTGATGAAGTCATAATAAAAGAATGTATAAGATATAAAAGTGCCCCAATTTGGTTCACCTGAAGGATTTGTCTGTTAGACATACACTTGTATTTGAAGACGTAATTTTACATCTTGTATTGAGTATGTCCAACTTGATTCTTTATAGTTCTATAAACTCTGTGTTCCACGTCTCTCTCAAAGACAGCAAAGCCTTCTCAAAAGAAATTCATCTACTTGACATTATGCTTTAATATAATATTATGAGATTGACCTGTACTACTGTTCTCAAAAAGAGTGTCTATAAAAATGATATGATGATTTCTCTGAAAGGCAAAAGGAAAATTCAGATTCAAGTTAAATAAAGGCTTATGCTATCCAAAAGCTATATTTAGAACACTGAACCAGGTTTAATTTAGTGGTATCTCAAACTCTGTAAGGTAAGCAAGACTTTATTTTATTCCTATAATTGAACAAGAAGAAATTTAACATAAGTTATCAGTACATCTCAATACAGTTCCTCAAAAAATACTCATCACCTGCCCCTCTTTAGGTTGGCACATCCCTGAGCAATAAGGCAAATTTTCATAAAATTTGAACAAGTCAACATAAGCTGAATAAATATCATGTTATTTCAGTTCACCATTAAAAAGAAAAGAAGAAAATATCCTGCAACTCAGTAACATCAATAAGAACCTACTTGTCTTTAAGCCAGCCTGAAGGAGAAAATCTGTAAATGCTGAGAAATTATGCATTCTTCATAGTAAGTGGTTCTTTTGATAAAAAGAAAGGCACAGAGTACGAAGCAAATAGAAAGGGAGGAGAAAGACAGCTAGACTGAAACTAAGACATACTTCGAAGAATTTGGAATTAAGCAGAAGAAAACCTCTAATAGTACACAATTAAACACTGATTTTGGCACTGGTAATGTTTGTATCTCAGGTCTGCATGTACAGGTTAAAGAATATTCAATACTGGTAGTATTTCACTATTTGTGACAGTTCATTTGTGTTACTCAGCCTTGTCTTGTTTTATATCATGCAACAGATGCTTGTTAAGCTCTAGCAAATCTATTGCGAATCAGAAATCTACCTCTTTTCTGTGCCCTACATGAAGACCAAGTTATGCCAAATGGGGCTAAACAAAAGACTGAGATCAAGAAGAAACAGGGCAAGTCATTATGGCAGCAGAGAGAGATGAATACAGACAACACAATGGTCTCCAAGTGTCACATGAGAATTGCTGGGTCTGTAGGGTTGCCCTCTACAGTCTGGTTGCATGTGTTTTGAACTGGCCTGCAAAAAAAATCATTTTGCATGCCTGTATTCGAAGTAAACTGAACATTTTTTTTTGTCTGGCTTAAAATGTTGTGATGAGCGCTCTGGCAGTTCTGAAGCTGAACAATCAGCAAAAAAAAGTCATCTTTGTAGCACGTCTAGGAAGGAAAACTGCAAGTGGTGAGTTACTCAGCCACCCCAAAATGTACCGTGTCTTTGCAAAGACAGGTTAAATTGCACGTAATCAGTTACCAGTGTTCAGCTGACCTAAATCAATGTTCAGGTAAACTAAAGTAACTTAGTTAGCATATGTAACCATAGCTTTCATTTAAAAACTGCCAAATTAAGCCAGTGACAGAACTTTGGATCCTACCATTCCCAAATATCTCCCTGTTAATTATAGGCATTACATGCTTCAGTGAATATGAATGAATTGAGCACATTTTTAAATTCTGAAGGTTTCCATTAAGATTTCAGCTGAAACAGCCCACCAAGATAGGGGTTTAATCATTCAAACTCAGGTGATATTTGCAGTTCTAGGCCCTTGACTGGCTTCTTTTTTACTTTATGGAAATTCAATGCAAACTTATTTCAATTAAAGGGCTACATGCCAGTGACCCATCAAAAAGAGTTATGATTTTTGTTTTCATTAAGATACAGAAAAATCAGAACCTGAATTTAAATTAAAGTGTTAAGTAAACATATTGAACCAATTCTAAGTATTTCTTAATGGAAAATTAAAGCGTGAATTTTATCTTCATGTAAATGTAAATTTCAGCTTTATTTTAATGAAAAATAATATTTTATCTATGTAAAAACTTGTCTGAGCTCAGTGTGAATCCAGTAAGTGTTAATCAAATACAAAGCTCTGGTAAAATTCCTTTTCACTCTTAAATGTCATAGTAGAACCTATTTGAAACATATGAACCTGTGTTTTACTCTTTCCTCTGCTCTTTATTATAAAAAAGTGTTTACATCAAAACCAACCTAGATAAGTAAAAATATTATTGCTAAAAAGCAAATGGAACCATCAAGATATATTCAATCCCTTGAAAAAAAAAACCTCACAGAAATTTCATAATTTTGATGTTATTAATATGTGAGATAACTGTATCAAGCTAAGTTATAGAAATGTTCCATCATTTTATGTGTGACAAATGCAAATAAAGATGTTTTCTCCAAATGGTTTTATTGTTTGGAAGAGCACTCAAAAACCTGGAAGTATTGTGGAAGGCTGAAAGTACAAGTTCAGTAAGATAAAGTTGAATAACTTGGGATTATCAAAGACAACAGAAGGAGGACAGAAAACAAAATGGAAAAAAAAGGTCTAAATTACATGTGCAGTAAGCCAAGAGGGCAATCATGTCTTCAGAATACTCACAGATTCTTAACTGGAACTACTGAGACACTCAGAAGCTAAAAAACACCCCACAACAAAAAAAAATAGTAATTTAAAAATACTAGTGCCAAACATAACACCATTGTTCCATGTTTTCTATTCTGGCTCATGGAATAACTGTAGAAATATATTTTCAATTTTTTTTCCCTCCTTGAATGTGAAGGTTAGAAACTTGGGCTTGTTTATTTTTCAATGAAAGTTATTCTTTCATGTAACACCAGGATTGGTATGTAAGAAAAATAAGTATGCAGGCAGAGGTAGGGACCACGGAAAAAGAACTGCTAATTGCATCAATTAATGTTGCAAACTTGCAACAGGAAGGACATAAGTCTGGTCCCACTTGGCTTGTTCCAGTTATTCCCTCATTTTGAATTAATTTTCGAGTATTTAGAGACACTTTAAAACTGCAAGTTCAATATAGCATATTAGACACCTAATAAGAAACAAAAAAGGAAAATCTAGGTTATATGTCGGTAACCCAGCATAAAGTGTTTACATTGTGATAAAGAAAAGAATATCCTCTCGTTCAGTTTTACACTAAATCTGGCATAGAAACATTGTGATTCAAAGCTTTTAGTACATCACAGAATTATAATGTATCTCAAGTTGGAAGGAACCCATAAAGTTTATCAAATCCACCTACCTGCCCCTCACAGACCTATCTAAAATTGAACCATATGACTAAGAGTATCACACAAATGCTTCTTGAACTCTGACATGCTTGGTGGTGTGACCACTTCACTGGGCAGCTTGTTCCAGTGATCAACCACCGGTGAAGAACCTTTTCCTAATGTCCAGTTTTAACTTTCCCTGACACAGCTTCATTCTATTTCCTTGTATCCTCTTACTGGTCACCTTCCCCTCCACCATACTCTTTGAGTAAGTTAGACTGCTATGAGACCAACCCTCAGCCTTCTCTTCTCCAAGTTGAACAAATCAAGTGACCTCAGCCATTCCTCCTAAGTCTTTCTGTTTCACCATCTTTGCCATCCTCCCCTGTACACACTCCAACAGTTTGATGACCTTCTTATATTGAGGCACTCAATTCAAGGTGGAGAATTTGGTGTTTGCTCTTGTTAAGTTTTATATGGCTAGTGGTTGCCCAGCTCTATTTTGCCCAGGTTTCTCTGTAAGAATTCTTTACCTGCAAGGAAGTCCACAGCCTCTCCCAGTACAGTATCATTTGCACACTTATTTAATGTATATTCAATTCCTGCATCCAAATAGTTCATAAAAGCATTGAAGTACACTGGGACTAAAATTGGGCCCTGGGAATCTCACTGGTGACTCCCTATCAGCCTGATGAAACCCTGTTTACCATGACCCTTTGAGCCTGACCTGTCAGCCATTTGCTCATCCAATATATTATGGATTTGTCTGGCTGCATTTTGGATATTTTGTACAGAAGGGTACTGTAGAAGCAGTATCAAAGACTTATACTAAAATCCAAACCCACCACAACTGCTGGCTTCCATTGCTAGATGGGTGACCTTGTCATAAAAGGAAATATGGTTGGTTAAGCAGAACTTTCCCTTTGCAAATCCACACTGGCTATGACCAGTGACTGCAATAACTCCCAGAATAACCTTCTCCTTAATTTTACCAGGTACTGCAGTAAGCCTGAAAGACCTGTAATTACCAGGGTCTTCGTTCTTTCCCTTCCTGAAAATGAGGACAACTTTCACCATATTCCTGCTGACTGTGATTTCTCCAGACTCCTAAGACTGTTGAAAAATAAAGGAGAGTTCCCACAATAACATCAGCCAGACCTCCCATTACCCCGGGATGACACAGGTTGAATTTCCAAGAAGACAGAATCTTTCTAAATCTTACAGCATTCCTCCAACGAAATGATATGGAGTCCTTTTGCCATGAGAAACAATCCCATAGTTGGCCTCATGTAACAAAAAGTTTATCTGTTAAATAATAAAAAAGCTTTAGATATTATCTGTTATATAATAGCCTGAAAGGCAGTAATAATTAGCTGACTTAATGACAATGGGAGGTGTTGGATAAATACAGAAACAGAAATTTAAACTGCACTGTTAATCTTGCAACTTCTTTAAGAATAGACAAATGTCCAGTCTTTGATAGGAGTTCAACAAAGAACTCAGTGTTATGGACACCAAACCATACTACAGATTTAACCAGATACTACATTTGTGAATATATGTTGAACTTTCTCTGTGGAACACCCAAATTTTTTTGTCACTGGATAGATTTCTGTATCAGGAAAAAATATTTGTTAAGGTGGCATCAGTGCTGGCACAGAGCACAAACAGTTTGACTAACCAACAGTGAAAAAAGTCATGGTTGTTTAAGACAGATGAAAATATTTTAATCAAATTCTGGAAAGCAATTAATGGTTGAATTACTTCAACTCTGTGTAATAAACTTTATAGTTCTTTGTTTTGTACAGTTTTAAGGAAACAATGCTAATATGGGGCAGGTGAGCACATATTTTGCAGTGGCTGAAACAGTGCAGTGTGGGGGGTTTTTCCTTCTTAAAACAGTACTTGTTTATTTTTTCCTAAGCCAATAATTAGGAAAGGATTATACTCAACAGAAAAAAAAAATTAGCTTGCTTTTAGTGTTACCTGGTGTGGTACATATTGTTTTCAATACATCAGTTGTTAACAAAGCACATGGTCACTCATAATCATACTGGGACTGTCCTTTGTGTTCTTCTCTTTTCCATTGGAAAACAGCTATGATCGTTTCTGTATATATCAACGTAGTTAACCCTAATTTAAAGAGTCATATCATTTGAATTATTTAAGAAAGGCTTTAAGGGATGCAGTGAAAGCAAGAAAATGTGATAAATTTGAGGACAGTTTTATTTCTTAGGTCATTTCCTGTCTCAGGAGTGTTGATTCAGAGCAGAGGAACTACTCAGTGAATAAAATAAAGCATGTATAGAAGAGTGTGGTCAGAAGTTAATTTCAGCAGCAGATAGAACATTTGACTTCATACTGAAGGGGACCAGAGGCCTGTGCATTGGCATTTACAGTTTATTATGGGGATAGTGATGACCATCTAAGATACAACCACTTTAACTGAATTTTCCTAAGGTTCAAATACAGAAAGATTATTTTTTTATTTGTCTCCTTACTCTTCAATTAACTGGGATGGAAACCTAGATGGGAACTAGGAAGTCAAATACCTTATTGAATTCAGGTTTTCATTTTCTTGCAATCAGAGAATGATGCAGGAAATAAGGACTGGTCATTTAATTTTCATTATTCAGAAACCCCAAATCTGAATTAAACATGTGCCTAAGTGAATTAGCAGTCTCAGTATTGGAGTTAATTAGGTTGCAAATTACACTCTTATTTGTTCACCATTTGGTTTATCTTAAGCTTTTCCTGCTATGTTGCATAAATTTAGAAGTAAAGTATAATTACTATATTATTTTTTCTGTACATAAATTTCAAAATCATAGGTATACTGGCACAACTGTTTTTGCAAACAGTAAAAATACTAGTAATTCTGATATCTGCTTTCTACATTTATGTGTATGTAGTGAAAAAAACAGATACTCTGATGTCATACATAGGTGTTATGGTCTGTCTAATAACATTAGCAGACATTGTAAATCACAATTTCAGTGTTATATTAAGAAACATGTCTAGTCTTTGACAATGTTGCATACAACATACTGCTCTTGGCAGCTGAAGTCTGTCATTAGAAATAAGAAATAAGAAAAGACAAGCCCTGACAGAATTAAATACAGCCAAGAACATCAAGGACAAGAAGAAAAGCTTCTATAGCTATGTCTTTGCTAAAAGGAATATTAGGGAGAATGTGAGCCCACACTGGAAAGGAGCAGGAGACCTGGTGACCTAGGATATGGAGAATGGTGAGGTAGTGCATGCCTTTTTTACCTCAGTCTTCACCTGAAAAGGCTCAAGCCACACCAGCCAAAGTGCAGAAGACAAAGACAGGGATTGGGAGAATCAAGAACTACCTACTGATTCAAGACCATCTAACGAACTTGAAGGCACTGGATCTGAGCGAGTCAAGAGGAAGGTCAAAAAGATGATCCGGGAGCTGGGGGAGGATAGGCCGAGAGAGTTTAGCCTAGAGAAGAGAATGCTCCAGGGGCACCTTATAGTGGCCTTCCAGTACTTAAAGGGAACCATGTGAAAGTTAAGAAGGGGCTCTTTATCATGGTTTGTAGTGATAGGGCAAGGGGGGATCATTTTAAGATGAAAGAGGGAAAATTTCAATTAGATGTTAGAATTTTTTCACTATGAGGGTGGTGAGGCATTGAACCAAGTTGCCCAGAAAAATCACAGGTACTCCATCCCTGGAGGTGTTCCAGGCTAGGCTGGATGGGGCTTTGAGCAAGATGATCCAGCAGAAGATGTCTCTGGCCATGGCAGAGGATGTTGGAAATGAGTGACCTTTATGTTCTCTTTCAACCCAAACTGTTCAATGCTTCTGTGACTGAAAGGGTATATTGTACTAATTCTGGCTTTCCTTCTCACACATACACATATGAATGCACATAAAAATGAATTCATAAATCAGTAAATTACCATTAAATATTCCTGTCATGCTCTAATTAGAGCATGGTATCAAACTCAGTGGAAGTGAAGAGCTTGTGCCTCACTGAGGCTAGCTATCACTAGTCAGGCATGTGTAGTTCTTCACTTCTGGGAAATGTAGTTGACTGAGATCTGGTCCTTTTGGAGGGCTGTGGTAAAATCCTGTTCAATCCCCGTAGGCAAGCATCACTGCATACATATAAACATCCTGAAATGGAAATGAATTTGGAAAGCAAAATAGACACTTCTGGCTTTACCTTGTTTGCTGATTGTTTTTGAGCAAGTTCTGTCACCAAGGGATCTGAGTTTCTTTAGGAGTCCATTAACAGTGCAATCTGTTCTAGTTGTATATATTGCGTTGTTTTTCCCTTACTTCCATTCCTTGAAAAGTGTGAGTTTAGTATTTTGATAGATATTGTGATTAGGCCTTCTTTCCTCCTGTTTAAACACTGTTAAAATATATTCAATACTAATACAGGCTCTTCACAGTTATGGAAGACAATGCAGTTTATAATAGCCCTAATTTCTTAGGAGAAACTATTTCATGATCTTGAGCCATCTCCTCACTAAATATCTTGTCTTGTACAGATGAAGTTTATGGTAGAAAGTTCTACTGCAGGAGAAAGTTTATGACTGCAATCTTTATCTTGGAACTTCAGATCATCCATTAATTATGCTGGGCTTATGCCACAGAGCACTTTAAGCATAAAGAATACAGGTTGAGACCAGGTCATTTAGTTTGTTTGATCACAGTACTTCCTATGTAGAAAATAAGAGGAACAATTTTACTCAATCTTTTTAGTGTGATTTGACATCCTCAGACACAAATCAGTATAAAACGGCAGCAGTATTATCTGTTAACATATATATTTGGCAGGGATAAAAGCAGCAATTTGCACAGTATGAAATCTTAATATTTGTAATATAGTTGGGACCTATGCATAGTCAAGGATATGCATGCAAATGCAATGCATCATAGACATGCTGTAATACATATACACATGAATATATTATTATATAAAACATATTAAGATTTCTAACTTTTCTAACAAATATCAGTTTCTATTATGCTTGTGTCAAAACTGCAGATAAGTGAAGTGTTCTACAGATTTTTCATGCCTGGATTGACTGTTGAAGAAATATATAGGGGACTTCTGTTCCAGAAGAAGTATTCAGGATGAATCAATCAATCCTAATGTCATCTATGCTGCTTTCTGCAGTCTCCATTTCTTTCTCAGGCTCTCATTGCAAAGTGGTTAGATTTCTACATTGCAGCTAAGTAATTAGCATGCAATTTTCTATACAGAAGACTGGGAGTCATGTTTGGGAACTCTAAGATGACGACATCCTCACACTGATGTTGTAATATTCAGTGGCTCTTAATATACTAATTTCCTTAAAGAAAGAAAGAAAGAAAGAAAGAAAGAAAGAAAGAAAGAAAGAAAGAAAGAAAGAAAGACTAAAAATAATAAATAATAAAAATTGCATTCCAAGGGAATAACACAAAATATCTTCTGATAAATAATATAAAATATATACATTACCATCCTGCAGAAGAAAGATTTAATCAGTTCCTTCCTTTCTTACTGCATTTGAGACTGAAATCATGACTCTGTGACAAAGTTGTTCTATTTTTAGTGTCCTATCTTATAAGCTGAAGTCATGGGATGCTATGGGCTGATCAAATATAAACTAACTAATGATTCAACAGTGCAAAAATCCAAACCAAATAAAACGAGTTATGACAGACTTGCTTCAATTCATACACTTTATGCAATCAGATATTGTCTAAGAGCTTCATTCTAAGCTAATGTTGGAAAATATGTCACCTATTCTTTCACAGCTGGCATGCAGCCAGCATACAGCATGATGCCAGAATGAGTTCTTTGTCATGTGCAGAGGTTAATTTGACAGAAATGCAATTGCATCCACATGTCTGAACTAGACGGAATGTGCACTTTTAAGTTCTCAATGGTGCATACATCAGACTTTAGAAAGTGTGGGGCCATAGCCTGGAAGGCACTGTCCTTTGGTAAGAACAAAAAATATGGCCTAGCTGCAGGTAAAACTCCCATGATCTCAGTAGAATTATATGACTCTTTTTCAAAGCCACATTCAAAGAGAGCTGTAAAGATGTAGTGCTGTTTTTTAAACACTCTATCCATACTCCAACCTAAAATTTGTTTGAGAATCCTAGCCTTGAAATTAAAAGAAGTTGAGAAAAAACCACCATGTTTACAGACATTTCCTCCCCATCCCCTAAGAAAAGGAAGCTTGCTATGACAGAGAACAGAGGGCAAGGTCTGCAATATTACCTGTGCACACACCTATCAATTGCAGAATCTGAATTGCCATTCTCTTGCAAAGGCAATAAACACGGTAATATGTTTTGGATGAAAAGAAAGCAATATTAGTGGGTTTGCTAGGTAACAGACCAAAACTCTGCCTGGAAAACAAGCAGTAGGATAATCTCATTACAACAGAATATTTAGAAAATTAAAACTAAAAAGGCAAAGAGAATACATTTAAGATAAATAATGTTAAACCCCCAAACATACTTGTATCAAGAGTAAAATGATAAATGACTGTTATAGTATAATCCTCATCATTTAAAGAACTGATCTTTTCTCATGTTCTGTTGATTTATTTTCAGTCTCTTGATTAGATAAATCTGTGTATGTCTCACACACTCCATAGTAACAACAAATATATTCTGGAGATGAAAATTTAGGGAGGAAGAGAAAAAAACCTGAATAACATTATGCATCTTCTAATGTAGTTCCACTGCCACACTGTAAGGGCTTACATAGAAGATCTTTGTGTTTTGTAAAATAATCTTGTCTTTGTTCTTTACTGAATCCTAGAAATGCTAAAATAAGAAAAAAAATTTGGTAAGAACACCAACCATACATTGTCTATGCAAATAACTATTTTAAATAACCCTCTTTAAATGTTTTTCTTCGTTTTCTTTTTCATACTCCTGTAGTGTGAATACAATTTATAGTTTGATTAACAAATCTCTCTCTTCTTGAGCTCATGCTACTTGTACTCAAAAGAAATAAGGAATATTAAAGAATTTAGAAGCAGTTGCTTCTAATTCTCTCGGTTTTTCCTGTCTCAGTTCTTCTGTCTTGAATGAATGGTGTGGAAATGATCAACAGTTTAATGAAATTGAAATGGATTGATTGTTTTATGTTTATTATGGATTTACATTATTTCCATCAAGAGCTGTGTCGTTGTGCTGGATATCATCAATGACCTAGATGAAGGCATTGAGTGTACCCTTAGCAAGTCTGCAGATGACACTAAATTGGGTGGAAGGATGTTGAGGCTCTGGAGCGAGTCCAGAGAAGAGCAACAAAGCTGTTGAAGGGGCTGGAGAACAGGCCTTATGAGGAGCGGCTGAGAGAGCTGGGGTTGTTTAGTCTGGAGAAGAGGAGACTGAGAGGAGACCTCATTGCTCTCTACAACTACCT
>WAAB01001500.1:0-20083 GCA_013389865.1 Piaya cayana | reverse complement strand
TGAAGGGGCTGGAGAATAAATCTTATGATGAGCAGCTGAGAGAGCTGGGGGTGTTTAGTCTGGAGAAGAGAAGGCTGAGGGGAGACCTTATTGCTCTCTACAACTACCTGAAAAGAGGTTGTGGAGAGGAGGGAACTGACTTCTTCTCCAAAGTGACAGGACAAGAGGGAATGGCCTCAAACTCCACCAGGGGAGGTTCAGGCTTGACATCAGAAAAAAAAAATCATGGAAAGGGTCATTGGGTATTGGAACAAGCTGCCCAGGGAGGTGGTTGATTCACCTTCCCTGGAGATGTTTAAGGGATGGGTGGACGAGGTGCTGAGGGACATGGCTTAGTGTTTGATAGGAATGGTTGGACTCGATGACACGGTCGGTCTTTTCCTACCTAGTGATTCTGTGGACTGAATGCTGTTTTTATTAAGGATTATAAATGTTTTTATTGCAGTATAAAAAACAAATGATACCATCATGTCTTGTATGAAAGTTCAAGTCAAGTTGCTCCTGTCTTTTGTGAATATAAGAGTGTGTTCTGATTTTATAAAATAATTACATCAATTATAAAGTGGCATCAGTAAATTTTAAAATCACATTTTTAAAAACTATTGAATCCAATAATTTTTTTTCTTGCAGTAGGCCTCAGTTTTTTTATGGAGATGGATTTTGTAATATGTAGAAAGCAAATTCTAAAGCCAGGAATCATACAAATAATATCTTATTAACAGCTTGCTTTATTCATTAATTAATTTTTAAGATGCTTCAACAGGTAGATTGCAAGTGTCATTCAATTACTGCTCAGGAGAAAATTACAAACTTGTGTGATACTTTTATAAATTCCAAATCCATTTCCTGTAAATCACTAACATTTGATTGACTTCATTAGTTGAGTTCATACTACACACACAAAGTAAGCAACTTGTTTAACAGGTAGCTATAATATTACTTGCATATCACTTACAGGCATTTATTGGATTATAATAGCAGAAATATGAAGATGGAATATGAATTGTGAAGAAAACATGTATGTTTAAGGTATTTTCTTCCCCCAGACCTGTGAACAGTTTTATCTGTATTGATAAAAATTGTCTCTGCCAATTTTTTTGTGCCCATTTTCACTTGCACAAAGAATATGTAATGTACTATAAAATATGAATCATAAAAAGGGGAAGAAAAAGATTGTACTGACCCTTTAGATGCAACTTTGTCCAACTACACAGTTAAAAGAGAGTCAGCCTCAAATTTACATTACTTTGCTCATGGCCTTGTCTGAGTATCTTCATGTCTTTGTGAGAAGTTTCGAAGAGCTCCAAGAACTGCAATAGGTTCACTTGTTTTTTTGTAGATGTAAGTAATTAAACTGATCAGTGAAAAGTCTTATTTTACATATATATGTCAATAAAAGTTAATCTTCCACTTTTCACAGACTTGAAGTCATTTAGGTTCTCTACAGTACACAAATCTTTCTGTACAAAGATTTCTACCTCTCAATTTAAGATTGAGTAGCTAGGAGAGTAATGACATATTCACAAGGAGAACGTTATTCCTAGTGGTTTGGCACACCACTCTGATCTTTAGATAGATGATAGATTTTAAGTTCAGTTCTGAAGCCAATCTAGAAAGCAGATGCATATTTTCTACCTAGTTCAATCTGTTCAGGTACGGTGGAAGTGTTTCTTTTCTCTTAAGCTACAGCAAACTACAACAAGAAGCAAGACAATCTTGTGACCGTGATTAGGGAAAATGGAAAAAAAAAAGTTGCTCATAGATAAAAATGAGTCATGGAAGATTTGTCCTTTAAAAATTCATGGGAAGTAGAGGATACTCAAAAATTCCTGGAAAATAAAAATTCCTAGTCAACTAGAACAGTTTAGCTATTCTTCTGTTTTGGAGTGAATATGATTTAAATATTGCTTTGATGAACAAAAGAAAATTAGTTTGTATTCTTCTGCCCAGTCTCTAGAGGCTCATTGTACTTGTTGCCAAACAACGAGATACTCTCAATTGTGTTTGGCAGATTATTTAGGAAAAGTGCAATAATGAGGGGTATGGTAAAGCAAAACTGTGTTCTCCAAGCTACACATGTGTGCTGATAAATTCCCTGATCACAGCATGATTAGTCTCAGTTGATGTTATTGATGGAGATACAATCTTGCTATCTTGCAAGAAGCAGAGTATTGCATCTGCTGTCTATTCACAAAAAATTCTCAGTGAAATTTTAATCTTGGAAATTAAAGGTACTCATTGCGTTTCTGCCTATAATGGATGAGATTTTTCCAAAATATTTTGGGGTTTAAGTATCATAAATCCTACTGGATTTCAGTGTTTCTTGTGCATTTAAATCATGCAGTTGCTTATGGTTTTGCTCATGTTGCTGCTTAGTATTAAGGCTACTTAAAATATGACGTTAAATCTAAAGTAAATGTTTTCTAATTGGGCACTCTGCTGGAGGTGGTTTCTGTCATGTAAGCAGTGCAGAGGGACTTGCCAAGATGAGTAGGCATAACTGTGTGTCCTGGATGCTGAAATGTATTAAGATGGAAATGTATCCTAAGACGTCAGTATTTACATCTTGCTTTCTGATTTATTCTTGTAGCTGCTATACAAGATTTTACAATAGCATAAAGAAAATGAAGAAATAAATGGTAATAGACTTGTGCTGTAAGAAATGTCAGTTTGTATTGACTATGTACTGGCACCACATAAAGACATCAGATTTGTATGTTATAGTTAAGCGGTTTCTTGTATTGCTTTTTCCAGAAGCAGCTTTTCATTCCATTTGCCTTCAATCTAAGTAATCAGTAATGGTTTCCAAAACTAACTGAAGGTTCTTTTTTTAGCTTTATTTGAATGACCTTATTGTCATGTTAAACTACAGAAATGAAAAACTGCTAGATCTTTTGAAAGGAGGAAAGGATTAAATGCTTTTTGAGGGATTTTTTGGTTTGTTTTTTTTTAAAGTGCTGGGAAATTTTGTGGTGTGTGACCTTTATAGGGATTTAAAAATTTTAATATTTATTGCACCAAAGTAATGGTGATGGTTCAGGACACTGTGAAGTTGAAAAGAAACAAATGGGGAACATTAAGAATATTTTTGACCTATATTCTGATCAGCAAACCTATCATCCATAACATGCTAAGTATGTTATATGAGTTAAGGTAAAAGTTCTAAGGAAGGGTTTTAACAAGGTGCATACGGACAATATAAAGAGTGAGCAAGAAAACAGGTTAAGGAAAGGGTAAGAACAAATAAATTTGGAACAGGTTTAGAAAGCTGAGGACAGGAACACAGGGTGGTAGTGGAGGTTTTCTCTACTAAATGAAAGGGGTTATAGAAGAAGAATGGGAAAAGAAGGACAACTGGTAACCAAAGAGCTCTTAGTTTGTCAGCACTTTTCTTGCTAGAAGTAAACACACTTCTGTATTGAAAACTAAAGTGGCAGGAAAAGATAATGAAATTTTGGAGATCAGGTTCAAATTGGAAAGTAGTGCTCTATAGCTAGAAAAGTAGAAAGAATGGAGTATTGTAAGAGTCAGTCAAAATATTAGAAGAGTTTAAGAAAAATGGACAAAAACTCTGATAACAATTCACCATAGTGTAGACGAATTACAACAAATTGTGAAAAGAGTGAAAAGGGATGGAGAACATAATAGGTGGGATACACTTTTCGGGTGGTCACCTACTGCTACAGGCATCCTGAATAAGCTGCTGTCACCCTGTTGTAGTTCTCCTGGTTCTTTCACTAATCAGTATCACCCTGTCTGCAATATTGTACATTCTTAATTGGCGAATGATAAAGCAAATGTGAATTTTGTCATCTGCATTCAGCACACAAAAGTCCTTGAGTGTCAGACAAAGGTCCTTGTAAAAATCTTTCCACCCTTTTCTTTTCATTTTCTCTCTCTCTTTCCTTTTCTCTCTGAGTATTACTGCCATGTGGTCCTGAAGACAACTTGTCCCGAAGACAACTGATCCTGAAGATAAATGTTGAGCCACTGGATGGTGTAAGAGTCAGTCAAAGGATTGATTTCTGTCTCAACATTTTTCCTCATTTTTAGCCTCAGAACTTGACTGTATAAATCAGAAATGAAGGTCTCAGAAAACAGCCAGAACTGGTACGGAATGAATGCTTTGTACCTAACTACTTGTACCTTCTTCCTTATTTCAAAAATGTTTTGTACCTGTATTCAAGTCTCATTGCCCCCTACCATTGTGAAAGATTCATGAAGCAAGGAGGAAAAGACAGGAAGATTAATGACTACAGGTCCACAGCCAACNCAGAGACGCTGGACATCTCTGGACCCGTGGTGGTAGCTATGAACCCCTTTTCTTTCCCTCTTCTTCCCATCTCTTTCCTTGTTCTCTCTCTCTTTCTATTGTAAGTCATTTTCTATCATAAATGACTTTATGGGCATAATTATTAAAGTGCCAGTTTAGATCAAAATTTGACTCCCTTGACTCTCTTTGAATTATTTTGCATTCTGAAATCATAAATGAAACAAACCATCATGCATCCGCTTACGAGTGGACCGTGACAAGTATATAGGAAATTTCATGGAGAAAATTAATCAGGATTTTCATTAGAAATATTTAGTGGAAAAGCAAGAATAGTAGATTTAGATTATTCAAGTGAGTTTAGAACTAGAAACAGGACAAGTTGGCCTTATGGGAGGGAAAAAACCAGGCAAAAATGACAAGAGTAAAGGAGCTATGAGCCAAATGGAAAAAAATTAATGAAGATGGAGTGAAACAAAAGCTGTATCAGTAGAACTTAAGGAAAAAGAAGATGGAAAATATTATTTATATATTTGCTATAGGGTACCATAGCATTAAATGCCCTGAATACCCATTTATCATTCTTTGCTGGAATGAGAGCATGCAACGTGTACAGAAAGAAATCATGTCATGTCTAAGTAGCTGCAGCACAGAAAGTATGAAAGAACAACTTTCATGTTCTGTAGTTTTGTTTTAATCAACAGTAATTTAAAAAAAAAGAGTTTTCTGACATCTGTTTGCTTTAATTTTACATGCTTCATTCCACAAATGAGGTAGGAAAAATTGTCCTCTTCACTAATGGCCAAATATGGGGATCATAGAAAGCTGAGTTACTGACAGGAAGGCACAGTCTTATTGGCCAGGTAATAGCTGCAGAGACACAGCACTGACCAGGCACAGTAGGGATGTGGGAAGCTGCACATTACAAAGACTGAGTCATAAAACCTGGAAATACAAGCAGAATTTTTTTGAGTGACTGCAGCGAAATCACTTTCTTAATTAGCTAGTGAAAGACCATACTGAAAAAACCTGGTTTGGTCAGCTGCGTAATTTCCATGCCATCTCAGTTTCTTTTTTGCCCACTCTTGCAGCACCACATGTGCAATCCAGATAAGTAATCTCTGCTGCTGTGTTGGAATTTCCAGCATACCTTTACTCGTTGCAACATTCCCCCAAATAAGGAAATAAAAAAAATTAGTCATCTAAGTATGTCCTCCTATAAATTACTTCACTACTGTTATCTTTTTCATGACAAACACTTATTAAAACTTGGTGTACTGAATGTTGTTTAGTAGATTCAGAAATCTGATAAATGAAGTATTGGGCAATTATAATAAATTTTTTCTCATCTTTTTTTTTAATTTCAAGTGTTTAGCAGGCTGTTTTCTTAAACTAGAATTTTCATGACTAAAATCAATGAGCTAGGTATATCTTCAAAGCAATCTTGTGGGGTTTGTTTTTTTTAAAAAAGTCATTTAGTACTTCTTCTGAGGTTTTTTTAGGTCCACCTACAGTCTGTCCATTAGTTTAGCTAAGGTTTAGCTTTTCCTCTAGTTTGATTGACACGAAGTTGTTACTGGCTTGTATTGATGGTAATCGTCTTGGAATCAAAGACAGACCTGCAGTCACTACTCTCTATAATGCAGATTTTATTATGTGATCTTCCATAGAAATAAGTGAATCACATTGGGAGTACATGGTGAAGAATTAGAGGAATAAAATGAGGGGCACACTAAGCAGATGTTTGTTCTTGTCTCCAGTTGCCAGTGAAATAAAGTATTGTTTGACTGGACAAAAATTGCAAGATCTTGTTCTATATCACCCCTTTGCACGGCAGTTAACGAATTTCAGACAAGATACTAAAATAGTGCCAGGTTACTAGTTTATTTCCAGTATGTTAAATACTTTAGAGAAGAGTCTTTCATTTTTAAATGTTTAATTCCTAATTTGAATAGAGACCAACTGTCATGACTCTTTCCTCAGTGCAGCCATTTAAGGAATAAAATGACAAGACAATATACTTGAGTCACTTCAAAGCACTCCCTTCAAAATCTGTGTACATCTGCAAAGTCGCAAACTCCAGTGAACTGTAATATGGGGTTAATATATACCAAAGGATATAATAAATATATACTGATTTCTTTGCTTCAGTTTACCAGGCATGTCAGAGCTCTTTTATGAGTGGAAATATATGTATCTTTTTCTGACATTAAGCAAGTTTTTTCAATTTAATTTTCCTTTCTAGTAACTGCTGTGTTAAGAGACAACATAGGGTTTGGGTTTTTGTGGTGGTGGTGGTGTTGTTGTTGCCCTATATGAAGACTTAGAGTAGGAAAAATGGTTCCAGTATGTTCCTATTAATGTCTACAGAGTTTCAGCTGATTTAACATGGAAGAAAATCAGGATATGGGGAGCTTTACCTGATAACAAAAAAAACCCTCAAACAAGTTAAGAGGAGTATTTCCCCAGAGCGGCTCGGATAAGAGAAACCTATCCACTTACTGTTGAAACAGTGACCATATCATAGTTTCCAACTGAGACACATATGAAAAGAAGACTTATGAAAGTTGGGACATGAGGCAGGGAAGTGGATATTTATAGTGTTTGTTTCTTGTCTTGCAAACTTCAAACAGAACAAGGAATTTCTCCTTTAGAATCTCTTTCCTTTAGACTGAAGACCTACTAATTAGTCTTATCTTGTGGCTAATGATGCCAGAAAAACTTATCCGAATATAATGGATATACAAATTTAATTCTGAAGAAAATGTAAACTACATGTGTCATGGTGTCATTATTTTCCTATTCAGTAGTGATGTTTACAACACAAGGAACTACACGAATTTCCACATGCTCCATGAAAAAGTGGATTACAATATTTGATTCACAGGAGTAAACTCTTAGTGCCTTTCTTTCTCTAATGAGATTCAAATACTCATACAATGAAAACTTAACAGTGATCATTTAATCTCAAAGACTGGTTCTACTGGCCTAGTTCTGCAAGAACAAATAATGGAAAGAAACACTATTTTTAGAACTAAATTATTAATATAGTAACACTCTGCATTGCATTCTGCATTTCTAATTTCCAAAGTCCTATTCAAGATAGCAGTTTGGAGTGACAGTTTATCTACAGTCCTTAGAAAATCTAAAAATAAACAGCCACCTGTGCTCAAAGTGGTAGTAACTCTAGTTGTAAATCACTTAGATTACTTATTATTTGCAGATATATTTTTTTTCTCCCAACACTTATGTACTACACAAATCAACCTGGTATATACAAATCAAAAGCTATGCAATTAACATAAAAATATCGGATGTCACATGAAATGTCATTTAATGTCAGGCCTTGAATACACAAATAAATTACCTCATCAATTTAATTAACAAAGCAGGTACCCAAGTCAAATTAATGTAATGATATTAGAGTCTTTTTGAATGGGATTGCACTGTTCAAATTTAATTGGAAATTCACTTTACAGACCAAGTAATACCATTATTTTATATAAATGGTCAATACTGGACAGAGAGACAATAAAAACTTCTGAGCATCTTAGAGATAAATGTATAAGGTTTGGAGCCTTAGAATCTATAAACTCTCATTTGATGATTAGATTTATATTCAGAAAATTATAATTTTTATAAAGTGTGTAAATCCAAATTCTTGAAAGTTGCCTTTCTAATGATTATTATTAACACTAGTACCAAACAGTCAACTAAGTATTGTACAGAGAAAGGAAAGAGGCCTTGAAGAGCTCATGCTTATGGTGATGAAGAAAAACATTATTCCTCATTGTGAAGCCATCTGAAGCATGGAGAACTCAAGTGACTTGGCTGATTAACAGAAGTTCAGGAGGTATGTGGCAGAACTAAGGCTACGTGGTACACATTTATCACAATAACTTGACCTCATAATGATCATGCTTATTTTTATTTTCCACTGTTATTCTTGTGAATAACAAAGAATGAGTTCATGTTGTTAGAGAGCTTTAATTAGAATAATCTAGTGGTTTGTTTTTCTGAACACTTTCCTTTGAGTGAAGTGCAAATGGGAAGCAAAATAGCTAAGTGGGACGATCACAAAATAGTAAAGTGATTTCTGGAGACATGCACAGAACTCGTTATAAGCCACAAACAGACCAGAAGAAACAGACTATGATTCTTCTTGTAACTGCAGAATGTTCTTCCTTAGTAAGTATAGAATCATAGAATCATAGACTCACCAGGTTGGAAAAGACCCATCAGATCATTGTATCCAACCTTGGGCACACTGCTCAGTCAACTGTCAACTAACACCCCCACGTCCTTCTCCTCCAGGCAGCTTTCCAGCCAGACTTCTAGTCTGTAGCACTGCACAGGGTTGTTGCGCCCCAAGTGCAGGACCCAGCATTTGGCCTTGTTAAACCTCATCCCATTGGTCTCATCCCAGCAGTCCAGCCTGTTCAGATCCCTTTGCAGAGCCTCCCTACCCTCATCATAGAAGGCACCTGATACAGAGAAGTGATTTTACATACATTTTACAATGTTTCTATTAATCTGTGTGAATAAGCTAAGCAGAACGTAATTAATGCAAGACATCCTAAGTGCTTAAAAAGCAGGCTAAAGATCAAAAGTTTTCCAAGTAATCAGTGCTGTCTGCCAGCATTCCATGTTGTGTTTCGAATGCAAGCTCACTATATTATTTGCAAAGAAGTATCTTGAATGCTTAAAGCTTAATATAGTTATTTTCTTTCCTATTTGAAGTGAGTTCAGTATTCCCTTTGTGTGTTTATAAGGCTGACATTTGTCTCTGAGACAATGAAGTATGTTTTCAAACATTTTGTGTAAACAGTTAAAATTTAATCTCTCCATTAGAGGAGAAACGACCTTGTTCCTCTAGTACTGCAGCAAATTACTTTCTTCTACAAATTTTCTCAAACAATCACATTAACATATGTGTCTATACTTTTACATAATTCAGTCAATGAATGGAGGGTTGTGCAGCAGAAGAGAGATCCACTCACTGCTATGGCAGCCAAGGGGTCCCTCTCCCTTATAAAGAACCCTGGAATAATACTAAAATCAAAGTTGGAATGAATGGTATAGCACTCCCCAATAATCAGTACTTCTGTGTGAGATTTCTTCAGTCACAGCAGGATAGAAAAATACCTTTCCTTAAACCTTCATTGAAAGAACAAATATTCTATTGCCAAACTAAAACAATTGTAGAAGATAAACTATGTCTTCAGAATCTTTCTGTAAATCACCGTAGATGTGGTGTTGTGATGTTATTGGCAGCAACCAAGGACAAAAGAATTCTTTAAAGGCTTTTACAAGTTTCTGTACCCAGGTTATGTAATATATTGCTTGGACTTAGTTATTGGCAACAATATAGACACTCCTAGCTGGTAAAATAGTAGCAGTGCTTCAGAATCAGTATTTGAAATTATCTACTGAAAAAAACACGGATTTTTTTTTTCCCTAAAATAAGTTTGCAAACAAATGTGAGTTGAATATATACCATAATGGTCCTCTCTGGCTTTCTAACTCAAAAGAAACATTTTAAGAAAGTGATTTAAAGGCACTTTACATTGACCTAAATGAAAGAATTTAACTATACTCATGTGCTTAGTATCAGTATGTTTTTCTTGAATAGACCAAGTCTAAGTTCCTTTTCTAATTATGGGAATGCTACTCTTTAATTGAATCAGAACAATATAATACCTGCCTATTCATATCTAGATTTATAATTTAACTCTGCATAAATAAATTGATTTTTTTTTTCTTTTTTTTCCTTCCCCAGCAATAGATAAATTTTCAGAAAGTTTAAAGGTAACCAGGGGACAGTGTCCCATTAAATTATCGTGATTATACACACACACACACACACACACACACACATATATATATCTATCTCAAAACCAACATTACATTGGTATGACCTTCTCTGCATTTCAAAGCATTGAACATTCTTTCCTATTCATAACTGAATGAGTTTATTTGACTTTCTAGCCCTGTTTCTGTTTGGTAATATGGAAATAGTATAGAACTAAATAAAGCTTTGATATTGATAGATAGTTTTAGTCATAATTTATGGCCTTTTGGCATATGTAAAAAATAACAGAAGTACTCACTATAAACAGTTTTTTTCTGAATTAATTTATTGTTTGAATAAGAACAACTTTGTCTGGGTTGTTAAGCAGAGTAAAAATCAATTATTTGGATGAAAATATAAACATATGTTGCAGTAAACTCATAGCCAGTGGTATTTAAATCCTATTTAAATTAGAACAAAATTTTCCCATAAGAGTAAAGGAGAAAGAAGCAAGTGAAATGAGTTAATACAAAAATGTCAGATAAAGTTCTTTGTAGTTTCTGTTTATAGTGGCATGTGATTGCCTTCTGCACTGTTTCTAGCTGTATAATTATGCTGCATGAATAGCAAGCTCTAATTGCAACAGATGAGGTTGATGATTTTTTGCCCTCTGTGTTGAAGACATTTGATTTGTAGATGTTTACAGTACAGATACACATACAAATGAAACACCTTGCTAAATGTGTTGTGCCACACTCACTATTTGGTTCAGCGGAGAAATATTTCCAATACATTTAACAGTAGTGATAACGGAAGAGTACCTCCTCACCATTTCTGTAAGTTTACTGTGGGACTTGGTCCCTACTGGAATTTTAATCATCTTAGTTTTATTCCTTGAGTCACATGCGGGATAAAAATAGAACAGTGTAGACAGTTCACGTAAGGCAATTAACATGCCCAGAGTCTCCCTGCTCGAATACTGTTTGGCGTGAATGTGCCAAAATCCGAAAAAATTGCTGTGGAAGATGGCTAAAGCTAGGAAACCTGTGCTAATAGATATCATAAAATTTTAATGAACACATGACATGAAATGTGCATATTTTGGTCTGCCTACAGCTAAATATATACAGGTTACCAAATGTTACAGATCAGTGGATGAAAATTTCATGGAAGACAGGTATGATGGAACAAGTATTACAAGATGCTACCAGTCATATTCACTGAGAACAGCAGAAAGAAAAACAAAAAAAAGCCAGAATATAGGAAATCTAAGACTTAACATGCAGAAGATTTTTCTTTGAACTTTTCTTTAAAAAAAAAAATCTTAATTGAGGGATCATTTCTATCAACAGTTATGTGGAACATTTTTTGTAATTTTTGGAACAGTCTTATTTATTTAATTATGCTTTTCTAGCACAAACTATACTTCCGCCTCTTTAATACTGTTTGTCTTATAATGGAGGAATGATATGCACTTTTATAAACTGCTGCATTAAAGGTAGGATGACTTGCTGAGTGGGGTGCTTTTCATAGAAAAAAATCCTTTTTTGGATTCTTTCTGTGGTAACTATGGTGTCTTTGTTGGAATATTTTTAATTCAGTCAAGTTTCTAACCTTGTATATTCAAAGCTACTTACAAAGAACCAGATCTCTAAGTGTGATTGACGACTTCTAATGTGCCTTTTTTTCTAAAATAAAATGCGGGTTATTGTTTTCCTTCTGAAGATACATTCTCATAATTGTTTTCAAGCTTTGATTTATAAGAACTTAAGAAAAATGCATTCCAAGTCACATACATATATTCACAGCCATATGTTGCAAAGATTTAAATGTACTTGCAGGTAAAATACATGAAGACTGTAAACATTCTGTACTAAAGTAATTAGTCTAGTTGTATATGCCTCATTAATATAATTAAAGTATGCTTTATAAATTTTAATATTATTTTTTTTCTAATTTATTAGGAAAATACAGGTCAGAATTGCAGAACCAACACTTGAGTTCAATTATTAAGCAGACAACTACAGAAGCAGAGTTGTAAAGCAGGGTGCATTTACTTACCTAGTTCTTGTTTCATGAATGATATGTTGGAATATACCTCTGCAATAACTATTTAAGGGAGACAAATGCATTTAAGTAAGGTAATTCCCTTAACTTAAAAAAAAAACAACAAATGAAATAAAGATACTGTTTACTAGCTGGAGTATGCAATTTGGGGAATTGATTATTACTATATTTGCATTTTTGAATAATTGTCTATATTGTGTTTGAATATAATTGTTGCTGGATATTTAAAGCTGCTGAAGTCATTGTTGTAACTCTACCTGTAGTTACTTAAAAATGATGCTTTCTTTATGGGAACTTGTCCATGATTTTGGCATTATGTTATCTGATCTTTCTTGTGTATTCAGAGTATAATTCTTCTTACCTTTATGTTTTATGTGGTTTAAAAAAAAAAGAAAAAGGATACCTGTTTGTACTGAAGCAGTTTCATCATGGTCTGTTTGAAGTTAGGGCTCTTCATGGGTCATCAGAAGACTTGACTTATGTTAGAAGTATCTAAATATCTAGAAAACTCTTGTATTATTTATTCTTTATTGTGAAAACCTAAATTAGCTCAAACAGAGGAGACTTGATAATGTAGGATTACTTGGGTAAGAAAAGGCCAGCCTTCTTCTTAAAGGACTGTCCAGTCTGAGATCAGACACTGTTGTTTGGGGTTTTGGGCAGCTAGATCTGGAAAACTTCAAAGGAGGGAGACTGCACAAACCCTGGGCAAGCTATTCTCACACTTGGCTGTTCTCATGGTGAAAATAGTCTCTTATTCATTCTAAGCCTCCTGTCTTTAAATTAATGCCTCTTGTGCTCTGCCCTGCACCACTGTGAGGAGCCTGGCTCTGTCTTAATGACCTCCAGATGGAGCTGACTCCTCCTCAAGCTGAACAGCCCTGGTCCCTCAGCCTCTTCTCACAGTACAAGCGCTCCAGCCCTGATCACTTTGGGGTGATTTTCTGAGCCTATGCCATTTTGCCAGTATCTTCCCTATGTTGGGAGGTCTCAACATTTGATAAACTATGTGTGGTCTAATCATATATTGTCTAATGAGTGGGGAACTAATCAATTAATATTATGTTAGCGTTGCCCAGGGTGCTGCTTTTGTGCACCTTGGTTGCTAGGGTGTGCAGCTGGTTCATACTGCGGGATCATGAGCTGCTCACCTGGGGCTCCCAAGACCTTTCCAGCACAGCTAATCCTCAGCCTGTGTTGTTGAAAAGACCCAATATTAAGGCAGGTAGGGTGTGGGGTAGATAAAATCAGTGTAATGTCTTTGAGAACCCAGTTACTCCTTGTGTTTTCCTTGAGTCATAGAGTGATTCCAAGGATTTAAGCATCTCTTGTAACTAGACAATCTTTCTAGACATGTTTCCTTGTAATTGTAGCACTTGCTCCAAAATTGATAAATGTCTCCATTTGTAAATAATCTTTCAGAAACAATAAAAAATATTGTCTCCTTTCTCAGCCCACTCACTGAGCCAAGCGTATGAAATTTGGTGAAATAGTAGGTGAAATTCCCTTTCTCCACCATTAGAAACAAATTTCCTGTTCTTCCTCATGCTTCCTTGTATTTTTATCTCTCTTTATTTTCAAAATTGTGATTAATTGACCTACAGCTTTTAATATTCCAAGCTGCATGACTTTTTCTCATTATGCAATCAGAAAAATTAATGAACAACAGCTCTGCACCATCAGGAGGCCTTGCTGAATAGCAAAGGGACTATAAAAAGAGGTTATTTGTGGGTCACTGTCAGAATGGATTTAATTTTATCACAAAGAACGTTTCTTCTAGTATAGAAAAACGTTTAGTGATTATTCTTGTGTTAATGAAAACTGTAAAATTTATGGTGCTTCATATTTGGCCTCACTTCAAATCGTCACTGCTGCATTTTGTTGATTAACTTTTGAATTTGTTTCAGTGTAAAATAATAAGAACAGAGAAATCAGGGAAACTTGAAATCTCAAAGAATGAGACTGATGGCTCTTAGAAAAAAACAGATAAGTTCAGATTAGGCTATATCTTGAGGATATTCAGTGGAATCCTTCATTTGTATCCTAGGCTAGGGCTCAGTCCTAGATGGATTAAAAATTACCTTTTTCCTTAGCATGTGTGTTGGTGTTGGCTGAGGTAGAGTTAATTTTCTTCACAGTAGCTGGTATGGGCTATATTTTGCATTCAAGCTGAAATCAGTTCTGACGGAATGTTTTAGATACTGCTGGCCTGTACTTTCACAGAGTCAAGGCATTATTTGTGCCTAGGCTAGGGATGCATCCCTAGGCTAGGGATGCACAAGAAGTTGGGAGGGGACACAGCTGGGATGGTTGACCACAGCTGACCAAAGGGATATTCTATACAATATGCTTAGCATAATAAACCAAGGGAAAGCTGGCCGGAGGTCTGCTGCCTGGGGACAGATTTGATATCAGTCAGTTGATGGCAAACAATTGTTTTTCACTTGCATCTTTTGTCCTTCTTGGGGTTTATTTCTCTATGTGATTTTCCTTTTCATTACAGTTTATTATTATAATTATTTCATTTTATTCCAAATATTAAATTGTTCTTCTCTCAAACCACAAGTTTTCCCACTTTTTCTCTTCCAGTTCTTTCCCTCATCCCACATGACTGGGAGGAAATGGGCAAGCAACTGTGCGGGGCTTAGTTGCCAGCCATGGTTAAACCACGACAGCATGTCTCAGTAGCAATTTCAAGTTAAGGCTCACAGTGAATAATAAATGGGAATGGTGCTTCTATGTTCACATATATATCTCAAAATGCATTATTCCAGACACATAAACTAGATATTCTGTGTTAAACAGCTGAAATTAACCTTACATAGGATCATCATTATCTTGCCTTCTGCCATATGACAGAAGGTAACACTCTGTTTCTATGTGTTGGAGCCATTACTCACTACAGATGTACATAGATGAAGGGTGATATGATAAAGGATGCCAACTCCAGATGGAAGCCAAATTGATCATCAGATTTATCTGAGCTGCCTGGTGTCTGCTTAGTTTGCTACTCTGACAGTGGGATAAATTAGCATAAATTCTGATGGTAACAATGATACTGTGGTAACATCAGATATATGGTCTAGGAGGGAAGGAAGTACCATTTGGTTATCGTGGAAATATTTTGATATAATTAAAGGCAGCCTGTAAAGTTGTAGAGGAGATATTTCTTAGGACAGTCTGGGAAGAGAGAAGAAATCTCAAGGAACTTTTCAGAAGATATTACTGTATTTGCATTGCTTTCTGTGGAGACTGTAGATTAAAAATGAGAACACAACTGTCCTTGGGTCTCTGCCATACCCCAAAGGTATGTACTAACAAAGTAACAAAGTGGACCCTTTTTATGGAGTGAGAATCTACTTCCTCTGTACAGAAGCAGATGTCCTCATGGTGAAACAAGAATAAATTAGACATCATGTAGAAAAAATTATTTATGCTGCGACAGATTACATGGAAAATTCATTTCATGGAAGGGACATATGGAGTTGTTGGATGTGGGGAATATTAAGGAGTGGGAATGACTAGAAGAAATAGGACATAAAGGGATAATTTTACAAAATGTAGATAGAATAATATTCAACAAACATGTACTTTGTGGTCAGTAAAATGAGTTTTTAAATTTAGTTATGACTGTGAACCCAACAGAGGCAGATATTTGAATACTAGTAATAATCATCTATCAAGAAAACCCTCAGCCATTCAGTATCTTGGAGATAAAGCATATGTAAACTCAGAGACCTCAGAAGTGCTCTCCTCCTGCTCCAGTGATGATTTTTCCTTAAAAAATAGTGTATCATTAGACAGAAGTAAGGAACTATGTTGTCTTCTGCTTTTTAAATTCTTTTTGAAACGTTATGCCATATATATAAGTATTAACATCACATATTCTCTAAAGCCTTCTTAATCTTTTACATAAAGGTCTCAGCTGTAAAAAAAAGTTCTCAAATTTAAAATTTGTTTCCAATGGTCACAGAGGAATTCAGTTTTGTCAGGATTACACTCAGAGAGACGAAAATAAAATAATAGTGGCTGTGAGTTTGGAGTCTGATAATTAACAAATATTATCTCCTACTACATCTTAGCAAAGTGTAACTATAGCAAATCTCCAGTAGAGTTAGAACTGTTAGGTTAGTTAGTTTTTCTTTTTTTTTTTATCCTTTCATTCTTTTTTATTTAAATGTTTGGTCACTGGATCAAAAAATTCAGGTCAGCCAAATTAGAGTTGAATGATGAACAATCAAGTCAATTAAAGGAACACTTTTTTTTTTTTTGTCATTTAAGCATTTTATAGAATCTGACATGAAACTTTGATTTTTCAAATTATTTAACCCTCTGAAGAATATTTATTCTTTCAAATTAAATTAAAGAATTAAAACAGCCATTTTAAAACATGAATTTTAAAATTTTCTTTATGAAAAATATCATAATGTGAAGTCTGGACAGTGCAAGCTGCCAGAGAATTTGAAGAGATTATTTTTTTCTATTTGTAAATTGATCTTTGTAGAAAAAAATTGCTTGTATCTAAAGCTTTAACCAGTTTAATATGTAGGAGATTCAAATTCAGAGGTCCTTGTTTGGCAGGGAGAAAGTCATGAACACCTTATGTAGCTGTTCCATTTTTAGTCAATGTAAAATACAGAAACAGTTTTAAAGATTGCAATACAGAACAGTTTCTTCCTGAAACAGAAGGGATTGTTCGTCCTCCTATTCCACAAGAAAACCTCATGGCTTGGGGACTAAACATGTTTCTTGGTATTGAGGAATCTGAAAGTGATCAAATAAGTGATCTACATCTTCTGTTTTTACTTTCTGCATCTTTTAAAATTAAAACTGAACTGGGCTCCGGATTTTAGAAAAATTTATATCATTAACTCGACTTTACAGAGTATTAAGAGGACTGTTGTCCTTCTGACTCAGGGCTGTGAACAGGAGCAGGGTCTTCCTCACAGCATCCTGACTCCAGTGACTAGGCTAGCAGTCTTGTGATTTCTTCCTCAAGGAAAGGATGATTTAAATCCAGTCCTGACATAAGAAAAAATTTTCAAGTATGCTGTTTGGAGACTTTATCTCTGAATGCTATATTTTAGATTACACCCAAAAAAAAGTAAAATAATTAAATGCACATAAGGCTGAATGCAGTCCTGAACTTCTATGTGTAGTCATTTATTGTATCTGAGTTCTTGTTTTCACATATTCACTTTGAAAATTGTCAATTACATATATGATAGCAAATATGAAAGTTAAAAAAAAAAAAGCTTTTGTCACGCTCAATATTGGAAAAAAACACTAATTGTCATCTTCCCTGTTCAGAAATGCTAGTGGTAGGGGATACTGTAAGAATAATATTTTGTCCAGCCCTTCTGCTTCATTAGTAACCTGTACCAAAAATCAGAACCATTTTGACGTACATAAGATTGGAACCATTTTTTAAAGTTTCATTGACCTTTTAAACTGGAAAAAAAAAGTTTCTGGATTTTAACTCGTTTTTAAATATGTCTAGAAAAAATAAAAGCCACAGTGTGCCATAATTCATAATTTCAGAAGCTGCTTAATTTTACCACTCTTCTTATAGCTAATTAAAGAATATTAATAGTTTACAGAAGAAAACTACAAAATCTGAGGTTATAAACAAGTCTGATTTAATTAATCACTGAGAGAGCATAATATCATAGAATCATAGAATAACCAGGTTGGAAGAGACCCACCGGATCATCGAGTCCAACCATAATATAGAAATATTAAGCATATATTTCCTATCTCTGCCACTCCATACTACAGGTGCAGAGAACATATGTTATCTAGTAAAAGAACTTCAGAAAAATAAGTAATATATTTTAATATAAAAGGGAAGAACAAAATAATCTTTTGCAGGTGTTTATAAATTCCATATTGTTACTATTAGTTTTTCATACAAGACGGTGGATTTAGGATAAGTTACAGATTTTATCAGTCTGTTCTTCAGAGGTCTTTTGGTGTGAATGTCATCTCTGCAATACAAAAATATAATATGAAAACAAGAGTTTGTGGTATAATGTGGATTAGATCAAACTATTCCAGATAGATTAGTATTAGTGGAGTAGTGCTAAGAAAGACTGTAACTGTTCTATAAAAAATACAGCTATGCAGGACTGTAAGTAACCCAACCAAACTATTCCAGCAGAGGCTATTTTCCATTTCCTATGGCATATACTTATATTTATATTGTCTTACATATACAAATGTAGTAAGAATTGCTAATACAGCATGGAAATGAGCTACATCATAGATGAGTCTTATTATAAAATCAATGTAGGACTTAACGATCTGGAAATGAGTACATAGGACTGGATTACACAGGACTGGATTTGTCTCAAAGGCAGTGTTGGAGGTCTGTTTGAAAACTTCCAATATTCAGAAGAATTCTGATCAAATCTCCTTGTTTGGGCATCTATGTAATAAGTACTGCCTTAGAGAGTGGTGTTCAGGAAAATAATCTAAGTTTCAAGCTGCCATCTGTCAGCAAAAAGAAGTGAAAAGTGGTCAGCTTAATGAAGAGAACATCAGGCAATAATTACAGGTCTGAGAATACCCAAGGAGCAGATTATTTGGGATTTGTAAGAAGCTTTCAGTTTTGGACACTACTTGCTCACTGTTACACTGCTGCTTTTTTGAAAGTGGGCAATGTGTTTGAAAGACAGAAGTCAGCTTTGTATGGATTGAATGTATTCATTACAGTGCTTATAGTTAATTCATGTAAATGAAGAGATTACTTTTTTTAAAAAAGCATGCAAAACAGACTGATTCCCAGTAATGCTGTTGAGGTAGAAAGGAGGAATATGCTCTGTTTAGAAAGTAAAAACTGAAGTGACAGCACTCAGTAGATGTCATGTCCTACCAGGCTGATGTAGGTATGTGAAATATATGTCTTAAAATGGATAAAGGAGGTTAGTTTTTTACTGGCTGCAGCATCATTCAGCCCCCAGGGAGATGTCCAACCACTGACCACTACAAAATGTCATCTGATAGAAGACAAAAATACTCCTTGCCTGCAAGAACCTGATGTACTACTTCTACCTGAGACATTCAGAGTATTTTAGAAAACTGTACAAAAAAAAGAAAAGAAAGCAAAGAAGCAAAGGAAGAATAACAGAAATCAAGAGGATAATCTTGTCTAACTATGCAATGAAGATGCTGTAGGAGAATTTGCTTGTTCTCACATGTGGGAATGTTTAGGTATAACTTGTTAAAATCAGGATATCAGCAGGCAACACATATCACATGATACATGACTGGCAGAATGCAAGGAAATGGTTAATCTGCCAGTTGATCTAGCCATTTTATGTTTTTGTATCTTGCTACTGAAGATTTGAGTACTCATGGCATGGAAAGAAATGGGCAGACCTCTTTTGAGAGACTTTTTTTCTTAAAATATACTTTCAAAGGGTGTTTGGCTATTTTGAATTGTAATAAATGTGAAAGTAGCAGGTGGTCTCCAGGAGTTTGAGAGAAGAGGCCTGTGTCATAAAATCAATGACTGTAGATTACTGCTAGTAAGGAAAATTTGTTTGAAATTTTGACCAGAGGTACATTTGAAAGATCTTTGGAGGCTGGTCTCTTTTTTTAGCGCCTTGAGCATTTTGTCTTGCTAATGTAGTAATAAGCATTAAGAAGCCTGCAGTTTACCAGCAGATCACCTATTTTATAAGCTTTTTATTTTACAAATTGACAGTAGTTTTTTGTATATTGATTTAAAGTAATAAAGGACTTGAGGACCAAAACAGTAAGGTCAAACTGGCTGCATGATATTGTTATTTGCTAGAATTCTTTGAGCAGCAGAGGTCATAATTTTTAGAGGAAAGCATAAGTCTGTCTCCCTCTCAGGATTTGCTTGATTACAAATAGGTCTTAGCAGCTTCACTACTTTAGGGGCATTCTATATTGTCTACATGGTAGTGGTGTGAGAAACACTCTTTCAC
>WAAB01001499.1:0-48036 GCA_013389865.1 Piaya cayana | reverse complement strand
CTGTGATTCTGTGATTTTTGAATGTTTCACAGTATTTAGAAGAGGTTTAAAAATGCCAATTTAAATAAAATATAATCTATCAAAATTTTAAAATGTTGGCTTTCCAGCTGGCAGTAATATAAACTGCAACATCACTACTGAACACAATAAATTGACTCAATTTCTGCAGCCCAGAATAGAATCCTCAAGAATTTCACTGAAGTCCTCTTCACATCTGCCTTTTTGTTTTCATTGGAAGTCTTGCTCAAACAAACTGGCTGCAATTCTTAATTCCATCACTATGAATGTGCTGGAGCTGCAGGATGTTTCTGGAGTCAGTGAGAGTTAGGAATAATGTTACTTCTTTATATGTCATTTTTGTACCATCTATTTATAGTTCTAGAGATTTTAAACTCCAGCAGTTAGTTGATTGTGTATATTGTATCTGATGGTGCTTGGGTTTCTTTTAATTTATTTGAATGATGGCTATTGTTTCACAATCACCATGTCAAAGACGTAAATTGAAAATAAGGAATCAAGCAAGAAAAAAACGACAATTTCATAATGAAAAGAAGTCATTCAGACTTTGATACTGATGGCAGTAGATGGTTGTGTTGGCTCTACAATCATGTAGTATATCACAGTGAAGTTAAATAATTGACTACATCCAGTTCTCCTAAAAATGCTGTGATACAAAGAAGAAAAATTCACTATTATGTGATTTAGTGTTTCCCTTGTCTGTTAAAGGACTCTACCATTTAAAAATCTTACTAATTTAAAGTATAGATAAGAATTTTTAAATCTGTCTGCAGAAGAAAATTTATCTGAAGGAGATTTCTGATATTCTTCAAAGACCAGAAAATATATTATTTGAGTTTTAAAATGAAACCTTCTGTCTTCTCAATTCTTTATCAGAAAAGACTAACTCACATAAGAAACTGAGATTGAAAAACTGTCATAGATAGTTTGGTGATCAACAGAATAATTTTTAATGCCAAACCTAAATATCAGTCAAATTATATGGGAAATTGTTGAAAAAATTTATTACATCAACAACCTGACAGGAAGGAGCAAATCAAATTCTGGAAATACGTGGACTATAGAAAAGGCTAATAGCTTCACTATATTGAAAGATACGTAAGTCATTATAATCACCATGAAAAATACTGATAAGTTCCCATCTCTTTAGAAATCGGTTAACATCTTCAAAATGGTATCCTGTCAGATTTTGATTTAATAGTAACGAAGCATTACAGATGGGATAAAAATATTGATCCTAAGCAATTCTAGAATTAATCTGTGGAATGGACTGTGAGACATGAAATAAGCAGAGATATAGAGTATAATTTTGGCATGACCTGCACCGTTAAAACAGAGGAAAGGTGAGAGTGCTGGGGTAGTCTTGTACTTGAAACTGAAAATTCACACACTTCAATTAATAACCGAGCATTTGTATATCCTATAAAGATCTCCTAAGACATTGCTGAACAGGCAGGACACCCTGTGCAAGGTGTGCACTTTTGTCCTGCTTCTTATTCCCCAAGAAAGTATCTTCTTGAAAATCCCCTCTCCAGTTGTTTTGATGTATTTTTCTCATTATATCTGGGAATTCAGAAAACGGCAAGATTTCATTAGGTCTGATCAATCAAACCTGGCCAGCAGATCAAGGGAAGTGATTGTCCCCAGAGAAAAGAGATTTGGAGTTGTTTAGCCTGGAGAAGACAAGGCTCTGGGTAGACCTTATTGTGGTCTTTCAATATTTAAAAAGGCCTTGCTAGAAAGATTTTTTTTTTATAATCATGGCCGGTAGTGGAAGGAGAAGAGGCAACAGTTTTAAATTAAAAGATGGTAAATTCAGACTAGATATAAGGAAGACATTTCTGTGTAGTATGGGCGGTGAGTCACAGGAACAGGTAGTCCAGAGAAGGTGTGGATGCCTCATGATTGAAATGTTCAAGGTCAGGTGGGATGGGACTTTGAGCAACCTGATCCAGTGGAAGATGTCCAAGGTCATGACAGGGATAGCAGACTAGATAATCTTTAAGGTCCCTTCAAACATAAACCATCCTATGATTGTATGATTGTATGATAATAGCACTGAGTTTTGTATGAGATACTGATTCTGTTGAAAGCAACTTCTTGTGACTTTTTCCCTCATATTCTTCCATAAAAACAAGTTCCTAAGAGGAAACATAGGAAACACGAGCAGTGCCTTTGAAGACTGTTCTTTTCATAGCTCTCTAGGTAGTTTCAGTTCTTTCATTTTCTTTTCTTTTGCTTCTTGAGAAATGATAAGGAGTTTAAGTTTACATCTTTCAAGCAGGACTTTCCCAGACTCATTGCCTGTCTATAATCTGATGACAAGGTGGACTTGGCAATGCAAGTTCAATCTTGGCAGCTCCCTTTGTGACAAAAGAAGTGTGTTGTCATGCAGATTACCACTCTACATGTCAGAATAACTTCCAGAAGAAAATAAGGTCTAGGAAGGATGCTGCATACTCAAGTTTCATTCTGGCATGCATTAAGAGGCATGGCAAGAGCATGCAATCAGACCTGGTAAATAAAAATGCCTTGTGATCCTTCAGCATAGATGTAGCCATGTGAAGTAACGATAATTTGTCTGCCCTTCTGAAGATGAGAAAAGAGAATACATCTAGTGGGAAAACTGATTTAGTTAAATCCAGCAATACAAAAGAAGGTTTAGAAATAAATGGAAGGAAATCTCATCTTCAACAATGAAAATATGACTGCAGAATAAATTTTAACTCTGAATGTAAAGTTAGGAAATGTCAGAAATAATTTTGAGACTCTTGGAATGTTTTAAAGTGCCTTTGATTCTTACTTGAACGTTAAAGTATGAAAAGCAGAAAGCGTTTCCCAAAGCCACTGCCTAATAAAGAAGGGTAGGAAGCAATAAGTAAAGAAGTAATTTTTGTTGAAGTAATTTCCTGCAGAGTAGTGAAGCAGCTCAAAACAGACTTGTTTCTGCTCTCACCACCAGATTATTATTGGCTTGTGTGAGATAGTAAGCCTTTATCTTGCTTGGCACGTTCTTCTCCCACTTTTAACGTGACTTCATTGCTGTTAATACTAAAATAAGTGAAAGTGTCTCATCTTCACATACCTAGTGAAGAAGAACTGGAATTTTGGCCACCTCCTCTTCAAGTGTTGTGCATCAATGGTGTTGTACTCCGACTTTTCTTTTAAATTTGTAAACATGAACCTACAAACTTTCTGGAAATGCTGAATATGGTACAGCACTGCCACCTGGATGGCAGTGAGTGATCTCAAGCCAAGAACTCACTGCCATCCTCTAAAAAGGACAAAGAGAATGTAAAATGTGGTGCTTCTGTATCTGTACTGTTGTCCAGTGAAAACATCATAAAGGGTTTTTTTAAAATATATTTAAACATAAATTAAATAAAAAATTAGTAAATAAAGTGGCAAGTAATAGATAAATAAAATAATAAATAAAAAAATTATATAAACTGCCCTGTAATAGGAATGTATGCTTTATTTCTGTAATTTGCTTGGAGCTTCAGCACATGTAGAGAAGGAAAATGGACCATGATCATCAGTGCTAACACCCAATGTGAACATCTGCATCTTATTGCTGCCAGCAGTAAAAAGCTGCCAGACCAAATAGCTTTAATAACCAACTCCAGAAAACAAAAACTCATCTCTTGCCTAGTAGATACACATAAATTTCTTCTAACCTTTGGGCTTCTTCACTACCAAACAGTAGGAAGTCAACCTGAACAAGTGATGCCCTGCTGCTATCCCAGATATCCCTAACTCCTGTGCTCTGAAATTGCTCCAGCTTGGTAAAATAGCAAAGCTACACTCATCCTCTTCCATCTGTCCTCCTAGAAATCAGGCCACCCTTTTGTTCTCTTACTACTAGAGGTTTGGAAAATTACTAGTGTTCCTAACAGCATTTACAAGTAGAGGAACAAAACTGAAAGACAAACCATTTACAGAGTACTGGAAGGAATACCTAATTTTTCATAGAAGAAAAAGCCTTTTACAGAGGTAAAAAGAGAAACAAGTTTTTACACTTTGTATGGAAGCCAAAAAAGGAAGACATATATCTGAGTGGGCATTGAAGGTTATATCATCACTAGTGAATGTACCTGGAAGCAACACAAGTATATGCTTATATGTATGTATTTATGGAAGTATATATGTGCATACTCCTGTATGCTACATGTATCTGTAATTCAAGCTATTTTGAGTCTCTCTCTATAATAACATTCACTTTTCCCCCCACCATATTTGTGAAGAATAGAAACCATTTTACCAGCCTTGGAAAACAAATTCTCATTGTCTTAGAATTCCTCCTCTCTCTTACTTCTTTCTTCTGAATACATCCTTTCAGAAGATAGAGGTTATTCTAACATAGAAAATTTTCAATATGAGTTGTAAGTGAATATTAATAAAAGTAACAAAGATACCTAAAATAAATTACACACATGGGATTGACACCTAAGTAGAAGTTTACTGTAGCTGAAATGGAACACACATTTTGAAATGAAAGCACTATCCAGGCACAGTATGAGAACTAAGAAAACAAAGGGAAGGTAATAGGTAAGTGAACACCATTTGGAAAGAGAGAGAGAAAAAAAAACACAACAGGAAAAAAACCCCAAAAGCACAAAAGCTAATCAAACAATATTAAGCTTTTAAACCTATGTTTTATTTAATGAAATAATGTAAAAATGCACAAGATTTCTGATAACCAAAATCTCATGAATTGTAAATAGATATCACTGGGGCTGATATAGGCTGTCAACTGCCCTGAATATGAGTGACTTTTCCAAATAACCCACAAGTGAAATTTTTAATGCATTTCCATAAAGAAGCAAATCAATCAATTGTATGGATAAATGCACAATATTTTCAAGAGTGAAACTACAGTTAAAAAACAAAAATGTGCTCTGGTCACTCAGTACTATTGACGCTGTAGTTCTTCCCTTGATTTACACTGTTTCTGACTGACCTGTTACGTCATATGTAAACCAAAAATATTTTGTCTTCAGGAGCCCATGCCTCCATGTAAAATAAGATTTGAATGTGCTAACATATTAAATAAAAAAGATGACTTGTACTACCATTTTTATAGTCCTGCAAATCCAAGTGAATTCAAACCAGCATTCAAATTTTGACTGATTATTTTTCATAACTGCTGGTTTTCTCCCCCGTCTGGTCTCTATCAGTTTCACTTTTCTTTCATGGTTCCAAATAATAACACGCTGGTATCCCTTGTTCTGTTACTCTTCCATAGCTCATTGATGCATTCCACATCTGTCTAACATTACAAAAAGTAATGACATTGTTGCATGGATATTTCAGTGTGTATAGAAGAACTGAAAAATGAAAGAGAAGACACTAGGGAAAAGAAAAAGCTTTTAATTGCTGCAGTGTATGCATACAGCTCTTTTAGTTACCTAGGAAATGGCTGTAAAGTGGAATATGATTGTCAAATTAATTCCCAGGGCTACAGGCAGAATTGTATGGAATTGATGCAGGTGTACAAAGCACTAGAAATAAATTATTAATGGTCTGGTTTTTATTTTTAAAATGAAAGAAAACTAGTAAAACTAACAGTTACAAAACATTTTTCAAAGGTTTGTTGTGAAATAAATTCTGGATTATCAGGCTTACTTTGCTATAGTGGCAAAAATCAATTCAGTTACTGTAAAGGCAGATTTATGAAGTGGCTCAGATGGCAATCTGTAAAGTGTTGAAAATCACAACATAAAAATATCATGACAAAAACCAGAGGAGTAGAAGGGATTCAATAGTTCATCAGCTCCAAACTCTTGCTATAAAAGGAAACAGCCATATGATCCTTCCCATAAATGCATCAAGCTTGAGTCCAACACAAGTTACATTTTTGTTACCGCTACTCTTCTTACAAAAAGGTTCTAGAAGCCCACTCTTTCTAGGAAAGGCATCCTTTGATAAATTAATATTTGATGAACTTAGACTTATGAGTTCTGATGCCAGTGTTACTTGTAGCTTAAATATTAATTCTCCAGAATTTACTCCCTCCTTCCATTTTCTTTTGTAAAGCATACTATCCATTATGCACATCATCTAGTAGTCTGGTTCTTCACTTGTTCCCATTTGATCTCTGTGCCCAGGACACGAAGAAAATAGTCTATTGATTTAAAAATTGAGGACAAAGATAGTAAGAAATATAAGAGAGCTCTTCTGGTTGTTGCTTTTGCTATCATGTTATAGACTTTTACGTGTTTTAAAACTTAATAAGTAATATACACTCTTCACAGAAGCTTATAAGTAGACCAGTTCTGAATGCATCTATCTATATTTGCATATATTTTGCTTACAGATGCACATTTTCCAGGTAACTTTATTAGTTTTATAATAGATCAGATGGTAAAGCTTCTAAGAGCTATTTTTTTCTCCACTATCTTGTTTTTCAACTTATTTCTTTGTTAAATTGTGAGGAAAATATTAACTTGATTTATTTGTGTCTGTATATACACATGTGATTGTTAGGGGAAATTAACTGCTGTTAGAGCATGGGATAAAATCAGTACTATTCTGAACTGTTTTGCTCCACAGAAGTCTTAGGAAGTTCTTTGTCTGATATTTGGGAAGGAAGGAAATTCTAAATAAGTTGTTGTCAGACTGCACTTAAACATTTTGTAAATGCAAATTTGTCACCTACAAGATGGGTCCTCAGAGATCAGCAATTCATATGCAGTGAAAGAAATCCCACAATAACAGAAGCTCTTGGCATAAATACTGAATTCTCCCTTTTTTGTGTGTGTGTATGCAGGCTTTCATTTAATTACAGAATACGGATGGCGTTTAAATGCAGCAAAACACAAGTGTAAACCAGACATGTTGAAAGGCTATTGATTGCTAATATACAACAATCAACAAGATTTTGAACAGCTTTCCCTTTAAACAACAGAAAGTCTGTACCTCACTGAGTGAGTAGATTTCTGAAGAGCAAAATGTCACAGTGATATAGAATAATAGACATCAAATTTAATGCTCACTTATTAGGGGAGGAAGATATATTAAAGCAATTCAGCCTGGAGGTAGAGATTGGATGACTCATTAGACATCCCCACATTCTATGAGAGTCTGGTTATTTTAGTTATTTCTTTATACTTGAGAACACCGTTAGTTCAAATATCAGGTAAAAAAGCTATTGATATGTATATTTTGTTTCATGACGAACTATATACATTAATTTTATTGCCTTGTATCTCCAGGTGGTTTTTAATGATTAGTTAACAGACAAATTCCAGTGAAAATGGGACAAGCTGACAAGACAGAGCTGGTTTGCTTTGTAAATCAGCTCAGCAATGAAAAAAATGGGGGGAGGGGGGGAAGTGGAAAAATCTGTAGACTGGAATGAGTCTGTGACAGACAGGAGATCCGTTCAGCTGCCAGAACAAAAATGTTGGCTCTGTATGCAAGTTCCTGAAGTTACCCTGGAGCTCTGCTCTCTTCTCTGATACACAGCAAAAGCACTAATCACAGAAACATTGAAATGACTTGTTGCCATTCTTTGGTTTACTAGTTTTTTGTTCTGTTCACCTGTGCTGTGGAAATCCGATGTTTTCCCCCTGTTAAGCAGTGAGTACTCTGTGTACCATCACTGATATGATATGATGGCATCTATCTTTATGTCCTTATATTGAGAGGAAATTGTGATGGTGGGTCAAAAACCCCCAAATGAAAAAATGGGAAAAAAACACCAAATCCCAAAACAAGTATATACAAGATGAGAGAACGGTGTAGGTTTGATGTCTGGAGGGGAGGAAGCCTTGGTAGAAGTGGTGAAGAGGCAATTTGCTTAGACTTATTGCATGCTTTGTATATCTTTCCTCTGTTTTAGCTGATTTGAGCTAAAATTCACTTTTGATCTGAGAAATGTCAAAGTGAAATGAACATAAAACTTGGTGCGATTTCAATGCTGAGTGTTAGAGGCTTGGGGTTTTTTGGAACGCACTAAGAAAATGTACTGAGATTGTTATTCCTCAGAAGCAGAAAATCCTAGGCAAACAAGATCACCATGCCAGCATATGTCTTTATGGTTATGAAGAAATAGAATCTCTAAACATGAAAGCTGAACAAATTAAATTTTTGATTATGTATTCATGGGTTTTCATAAAGAAACTTGACAATACTGCTCTGATTTCCCATTCTGAGTAGCTTTTAAACTCATAGATTTCTTTACAACCTTGCTGTCATTTCTTTGCCAAGTAGCCTGGGAGTAAATAATATATAACATGCCACATAATGAATAATCAAGTTACTTTTTTAAAAATTGGTTGTAAAAGAGGACATAGCCATTTTTTCTCTAAACTAAATTTTACATTTAATTTCTTTTTTTTTTTTTGAGAGAGAGAAGCAACTTTTTTGGTGTCTGTTATCAAACTAATTTTATTTTAATTTCCTTTCATCAAGTTATTTTTAATTTTACCACACACAAAAGTCCCAGTCTGAATGGCAGTTTTCCATTTAACTGAATAAATCAGTATGTAAGTACCTATTCTTGTCAAATGTGGCTTCTGTCAACTCTTACATATTCAAATGTTTCAAGCTAGTGTTAATTATTTCAGCCCATCAATTCTTCCTTCCTCTTTCTTTCATTAAAAATAGCTGAACACTTTCCCCAGCTCTAAACAAGGGGAAGACAAAGCTTAATATTAAAACATTTTTATGCTATTAGAACATAGTCTTTGTCTTGGAGGCATAATGACTTGTAGCACTTGGAATCTTTCTTGTGAAAAAAAAATGATAAAAAAGGACAGCCTCTCAGGTGCTAAATTAGCTGCTCAAGAGAACTCATTATGTTCTAGGAACTAAACTGAAATGTACACAGGTTTAGTAAACTTCAGTAGATTGGTAACAGTAACGTAACAGTCCTTTGAGGCAAATGAAACTAGTAGGCAGTTTCAGAGAGTGACTAATACCATCTTAAGCAGGCAGAAATTAGGAACATAACAAAGCAGTGGGACTCTTTATCTTAAGGATCTACTGGCAGAAATTAAGGGTGAGATGTTCTTTTCTTTGAAAATCAGGACTTCATCAAGAAACCTGACACATGTCCACTCTCATAGCACTCCAGTTATTTATATGGTTGTACACATCTGGATTAGGGAAAAAAGCTTTGATCCAGCTTTCCTCACAGTTAGGGGAAGTGCCATTTGCTCTTCCACAAGTTCTCACTCTGCCCTTGTGATCATTTGCAAAGATCAAGCTGTCTGGTTCATACATCAGATCCCAAAGCAGTATACCCGCATATCCATCAGACCCAGGATAGAAAAGTTCTACATAATAGCCTCGACTTTCACAGTGAGTTTCCTTAATTTATATAAATACAATACAGAATCATTCCCAATTGCCTTGCTTCTGTCCTGAGACCAGAAAGTTCTAGTGGCTGCTGACACTTTGAAATGGTTGAAGATCTCATAAGAGAAAAAGGGTGCTATAGCAAAGGCTGTCAACAGAGTTGCACAAATTTATACCAACTGAACACCTGGGATTATATTTGCATGAAGTTGATGATACTGCATCCCTTTCTGATATGATTCTAGAAGAGGAAGAAAAGTAAACCCCGATTTCTCTATTTTTTCCGCTAGGCAAATAATTTAACTCTTAAACTCTCCATAAGTCAAGACCTCAGATTCTTTCAGTCCATCTTATTTTATTTAGGTTTGCCTTGATCTTGTTAAAGAAACTATGTTTCTGCTATACAATCCATTTCTGAAGAGATATTTATACATTTCATATTAAAGCTGGTTAAGGCAGTATGTGACTCTCAAATGTGTCAGCTATGTGTGGCTTCAAAGAAATAAACTTCCCGGGAAAGAAATAGAAATATTTCTCTGTACTTGAATCTTATTCTGCTTCTGAGCAACTATGAATGAATGGTAGTAACTATGAACACCCTAGTAGGAAATCAGAGGTAAAGAGACATTTTTTCTTCCTATTGAAAGAACTCAACAGAAATAATTTTCTTAGGCTGAAAAATTATGGCTATGTTTTCAATGCAGTGAAGACAAAAAAATATGATTTTTACCTTCACGAAAGGAAAGAACATATTTTAGAAAAGCTATGGAGAATCAGCAACAAGTTTGTCCCAAGGGAGTGCAGAGTACCATTGTTGTGCAATGGCATTGTGAACAAAAACAGATATAGAGAGGAGGCTTGGCAACAGAGAATACAGAATTTTTTTAACAGAGAAATAAGTTTTACTGTGTATCTCCCCCTACACTGACTATTCATTAAAAATAAAAGGAACTCTCTTTCTATGCACTGCACATTTCCTGTCCAATGTTCTACATTATTATACATTCTTTCATTGTATTTTACTGATAAAAAGCTACTATTCCTCAGTTATCTTTCAAAATAAGTTAAATTTATACCTATTAAAACCAATGATTCTTCTCTTTAGAGTATGAACAATTTTATCATTAAGATATTTCTAAGAAAAAAATGTATTAATTACATTTTCTGCCAGCCAGTCAAAAAAGTTTATTCCTAATTTGCTTTAACAATTACATATTTTTTTCCTAATATAAGTTTAGAAATAGAGCTCATAAATAAAATATCCACCTATTGCTAGTCTGAAGTATGATTACTGTTTTTCAATCCCACCTGATAAACCAAATATTTCACATGACCATGTTCTATCTCACAACCCAGTCTCCCATCTAAGAAAAAATTAATTGCTTGAGCTAATGTAAAATAAACTTCAGAGGCTAATATTTTCCTTGTAATATATATCATTTGAAAGAACACCCTCATTTTCTGCAGAGAATATAACAGGTACATCAATCAGAAGAAAAAGTTAAAGAAAGTGTACTCCAAATGCTGGTTGAAAATGGTGACCTTGTATCAACAGACAAGAACGCTGAGGTACTTAATTCTTTTGCCTCAGTCTTCACTGCAACCGCTCTCCTCACCCCTCCTGGGTTGTGGGACAACAAGATGGTGGCCAGGGGGATAAAGCAACCCCCNTCCTGGGTCATGGGACAACAAGATGGTGACCAGGGGGATAAAGCATCCCCCCCCGTAGGGGAGGATCAGGTTTGTGAACATCTCAGAAACCTGAACATTCATATGTCTATGGGACCTGATGAGATAGATGCATCCCAGTGTGCTGAGGGAATTGGCCAATGTGGTTGCCAAGTCACTCTTCATGACATTTCATAAGTCATGGCAGTCAGGAGAGTCGTTGATGACTGGAAGAAGGGTAACATTGTGCCCATTTTTAAAACAGGTAGTAAAAATGTCCCTGGGAATTACTGACTGGTCAGCCTCACATCGATACCTGGGAAGATCACAAAACACATTCTCCTAGAAGATATGTCGAAGCACATGGAAGACAGGGAGGTGATTAATGGTAGACAGCATGGCTTCACCAGGGGCAAGTCCTGTATGACCAACTTATTGGCTTTCTATGGCGGAGTAACCACAACAGCAGACACAGGAAAACTGATGTATGTGATCTGTCAAGACTTATGTAAAGACCTTGACACAGTCCCTCACAACATACTTCTCTCTAAACAGGACAGATATGGATTTGATAGGTGGACTGTTCAGTAGATAAGAAACTGGTTGGATAGTCATATTCAGAGGGTAGTGGCCAGTGGCTTGAAGTCCAGATGGAGATCTGGACTAGTGGTGTCCATCAGGTGTCCATACTGGAATCGACACTGTTCTTTATCTTCATCAATGATATTGACAGTGAGATTGAGTGCACCCTCAGCAAGTTTGCAGATGACACCAAGCTGAGTGGTGCAGTTACCACACCGGAAGAACAGGATGTCACCAGAGGGACCTGGGCAGGTTGGAGAAGTGGGCCTGTGAGAATCTCATGAGGTTCAACAAGGCCAAGTGCAAGGTCCTAAACCTGTGTCAGGGCAAACCCCATTTTCAGTACACAGTGGGGGATGATGTGATTGAGAGTGGCCCTGTAGAGAAGGACTTGAGGGTGGTAGTAAATGAGAAGTTTGACGTGAGCCAGCAATGCGTGCTCACAGCCCAGAATGCCAACCGTATCCTGGGCTGTATCAAAAGAAGCATGGGCAGAAGGTTGAGTGAGGTGATTCTGCCCCTCTAGTCCTCTCTTGTGAGAACTCATCTGGTGTATTGTGTCCAGTTCTGGAATCTTCAACATAGGAAGGATATAGAACTGTTGCAATGGGTCCAGAGGAGGGCTATGAAAATGATCAGACAGCTGCAGCCACTTCCATATGAGGACAGGCTGAGAGAGTTGGGGTTGTTCAGCCTGGAGAAGATAAGACTCTGAGAAGATCTTATAGTGACTTTCTAGTACCTGAAAGGGGTGTACAGGAGAACTGGGAAGGGACTGCTAACAAAGGATTGTAATGATAGGACTAGTGGGAAGGGGTATAAACTGGAGAGGGGCAGATTTAGACTATATAGACATAAGGAAGAATTTCTTCACCATGAGAGTGATGAGGTACAGGAACAGGTTTCCCAGGGAAGTTGTGGAAGCTCCATCCTCAGAGGTGTTCAAGACCAGTTGGGAAGAGGCCTTGGGCAGTCTGATCTAGGGAGATAAGTCCTTGCCCATGGCACAGGGGTTGACTAGATGATCTTTAAGATCCCTTACAACCCAAACTACTCTATGATTCTATGATAAAATTTCCTGAAAGTCCTTCCTGAAATAAAGTTCTTATGAAATTATGCTTTCCTTTGTGACAGAAATGTTTGAATCATTTTTTTTTTCAAATTGTCTATCAGTCATTTCAGTGGCATACCCCATGCAAAAGGCCTAGTTTTTTCTTGTCTTACATTCTAACTCCTCCTTAAATCTCTCAAAATTGTTTACGAATTTCTTAACTAGAAATTTTGCTACATAAATTCTGTCAACATTTTTGGTAGGAATATGGTGCACAAATCAGATCGTGGTGTAAATTATTATTTTAGTGTCCATAACGTTATGCTTATGAAGAAATTTAAAAACTATTATATTTCAGTGTTTCCTTCTTGAGAAAGAAGACATTTTCAAAGACAAATTACCCCATTCCAATACTAGGTTGATTTTTATTGTAATCTTCATTGAATATTTTAATCTTAATCACAGTAGTCCTTTGGGCACTTATTGAAGACAAAGGCTTATCTCAGGTTCTCTGGCATGTTTCCAAATGACAAATGTCATGGGTACAAACACAAATCCCCAAGCCTTCAGTTTTACTTCTTGCAAGTTACCAAATTCATTAAGATTTATTGTACTTTAAAGAGTTAAACATCAGGTAAAATGAAACTCTGAGTTTGAATATAGATCTTGTTTTGGACACAATATATCAAAAGAAATGTAATAAAGACTATAGAAACTCTAAGATGTTTGGTTGGAATGTGTACCACGTTACTATACATGTCTTGAATAATATTAAGCAACATTCATGCTGCCACACTAAAAGGAAGGCACACTTTGGCAATTTAACTAGGCTAAATTTGCAACAATAATTGATAACAAGTCTAGTCTAGAATGGTTTCACATAAGATAAGAATATTTGCATGAACAAAACCACATGCCTGTAGCACGATTACTATGTATACGTACAAGATATGTATGTAAATGTTTAAATGTGTACTGAATGCAGGGGAAGTGGCAGCTGAGATTAAGAACTCAAGTTGCTAACTGGGTAGAATTTCCAGTCTTTTCTTTCGTGAACTGTATCCCAGTGTTTTGCTGCTTGTTAGAATATACAAATAAAAAAAATCACAAGTGACTCTTCTTATGCCAAGATGAGTGCCAACTGGACAGTTTAGCAAACCTTGGCTAATGAGAGACAAACCTGGATGGAAAGGCTAAGATTTCAGTTGTGCGATTTGCAGTGGGATGTTTGAAATACTTTCTTTTTCAGATTTCTTTCTCTACTACATTATGAAGGAGTTGGAGTAAGTAGCAACCCATAACAGAACTGAACTATGTCAAGAAAAATAGTTCCCTGGAGGAGTGCTGCCCAAAGGATATCCCTCTCCACAGGCTCCTTAGGAATGGGGAGATCAATGCATGGGAAAAAAATTACAAACTATAGGCTTCAGTAAAAATTAAGAAAAGGAAAAGCAATAAAATTCAAGTTGCGGAAGCTGATTTTATGAAAGAAAGCAAGAAAGATTAAGGACAAAATGAAAAATTGCATATAATGAATTGGATTCCCAAATAAGGCATTTTTACTAACAGGTGGAAAGGTCGGAAAGCATATGGAAAGAAGACCAAAGCAGGTGTCATTCAGCCAAATAAAAAATTTTTGAAAGGGAAATAAGAAATGAAAATCAGAGATCAGTGTGCATTAAAGGGATAATAAAATTTGAATTATGTAAAGGACAACAAAGAGATTCAATTCCTGTTCCCATTCATTCGTCATTACCTGAATACCCCAACTGAAAAACTAGGGATAAACCATAGTAAACATCACAGAACTATGGAGAGAGAATAATTTATTATTGAATAAGACATATAGACAAAACAGGAAGCTTCATGTGGTCATAGGTCAGCAATAGAAGCTCTGAAATAGGAGAAATGGAAAACTCAAAGTGACCAGACAGATTTTGTTATTCTTTGGTAAGGAAAAAGGCAGTAGAAGCATTAAAAAAAAAAAAAAACCCACAAAAAAAAAAATTCCCAAAGATATCAACCTATGCAGAACCTATGCAGAGTTTTGATTAAAGAGAAGAGTACAGTGAAATAGGAGCAGTTAAAAGTTTAGCAATATAGTGTTAAAGGCAAAGGTAGCATTGCATAATATGACTAAAATTTTGATTGCTGTAGGCAAAACCTGCTGCTCTGAGGCTGAAAAAGGATAAACAACAGAAGTGCAGCATAGTTTTCAAAGCTGAAAGCTGTTACTTTGTCTCTAGAGGTCTTTAAGACTATTTTAATGGAAATCAGTCTTTTCCTGAGATAAAATAAGCAACTATGCTGAATGCTCCATGTGTAATGGCAATGGACTTTTAAATTTTCAAATTTCAGTAAAAGTTGTGAAAACTGAGAAGATATGGAGTAATGAAAGGTCAGTATACATGAAATTATTCCATAATAGCAAGTTAGATGCAAGTACGAATGTGTTTTATTAAACAATAGGTTACTTAAAAAGTTAGGTTTTGCAAAGGGCTTGAAGTACCTAGCCCTGAAAAGAAACCCCTCTTATGCAAAACGTGTGCCTGTATTGTGGGAGAGAATGAGTGGAACTATTTTTTTTGTTGTTGCTGCTTGAAGCCCACAATTGAACTGGATAAACTGCACATGAAATTGCAATTTCTTCATTTTCTAAGCAACATGCTACTTTTTTGTGCTCAGCCTAAGTTGCTATGTACCCTCTTGTCCATGACTCTGTTTCAACTCACAAGTGAATTGTTCCTTTTATTTTGCTTTAACTATAGTTTTTGAGCCATGTTTTCAAGATGAAGTAATTGAAACTACTTCAAAAGGACCTAACCAGGTCACTAATTTTCGTACCTACTAAAACATTCTTTGCACAAGTGCACAAAGAGAGGTCAAGTATCGGTCACTGAAATTCTGGGAGGGGCTTGGGGTGGGCAGGGGATCAGCACTCCTTCAGCTTGGAGGACACTCACCACACCCAACTTCAGCTTGGGGATTGGGGGTGCTATTGGTACATGACACCACCTCTGTGAACATAAGAATTGTTTCCAAAATACCCAGTGAGGGCTACTGTAAAAGAGCACTTTTGCACACGTAAGAAACAGTTGCAATCTATATGGAGAAACCACCTGAGAGTTATCCTTGCCAACCTCCAAATTTATGTGAAATATATAAATTAAAAGCATTTAACAGATTCAATGAAGTGCTTTTCCTNTTACTTTGTCTCTAGAGGTCTTTAAGACTATTTTAATGGAAATCAGTCTTTTCCTGAGATAAAATAAGCAACTATGCTGAATGCTCCATGTGTAATGGCAATGGACTTTTAAATTTTCAAATTTCAGTAAAAGTTGTGAAAACTGAGAAGATATGGAGTAATGAAAGGTCAGTATACATGAAATTATTCCATAATAGCAAGTTAGATGCAAGTACGAATGTGTTTTATTAAACAATAGGTTACTTAAAAAGTTAGGTTTTGCAAAGGGCTTGAAGTACCTAGCCCTGAAAAGAAACCCCTCTTATGCAAAACGTGTGCCTGTATTGTGGGAGAGAATGAGTGGAACTATTTTTTTTGTTGTTGCTGCTTGAAGCCCACAATTGAACTGGATAAACTGCACATGAAATTGCAATTTCTTCATTTTCTAAGCAACATGCTACTTTTTTGTGCTCAGCCTAAGTTGCTATGTATCCTCTTGTCCATGACTCTGTTTCAACTCACAAGTGAATTGTTCCTTTTATTTTGCTTTAACTATAGTTTTTGAGCCATGTTTTCAAGATGAAGTAATTGAAACTACTTCAAAAGGACCTAACCAGGTCACTAATTTTCGTACCTACTAAAACATTCTTTGCACAAGTGCACAAAGAGAGGTCAAGTATCGGTCACTGAAATTCTGGGAGGGGCTTGGGGTGGGCAGGGGATCAGCACTCCTTCAGCTTGGAGGACACTCACCACACCCAACTTCAGCTTGGGGATTGGGGGTGCTATTGGTACATGACACCACCTCTGTGAACATAAGAATTGTTTCCAAAATACCCAGTGAGGGCTACTGTAAAAGAGCACTTTTGCACACGTAAGAAACAGCTGCAATCTATATGGAGAAACCACCTGAGAGTTATCCTTGCCAACCTCCAAATTTATGTGAAATATATAAATTAAAAGCATTTAACAGATTCAATGAAGTGCTTTTCCTAGAAGTTAAAAATATGAATAAAAATTGTATGAACTATTATGAATTACTTTAGGAGTAAAATGCATAACTACAGATATATAAACTACTGTGCTATCTTAATTACCTTGTTTTAGCATCAATTTTGAATATATTCTATGCAATCCATACAGCTAAAAGGCATGACAAGACTGAAGGTAATGGTCTTCTCAAAATTAAAGCCAACAAGGCCTAAAAAACCAGAGAATTAGCTCTAGCCATTTGGGAAGTTCATTACAGGATAAAAAGTTGTACTATGTTATATGTCTTTATAGAAAATACAAAAAACCCCAAACCTCAATGCCTGAAGAGGACATTTGGTTGAACAAAACATTTTCAGGTACTTCAATTGAATAAAAAGCTGGCAGAAACCAGCTGTTGGACAACTAGATTCTACCAGCTTGGTTATCAGTATGCTGAGGTTTTGCTGCTTGTTATAATCCTGAACAAATGAAATCAAAGTATCACTTCAATATCTAGTTGAATTCCCTGATGGAATGAAGCTTGGGTAGCAGAAAGGCAAACTTTGGAAGAAAAGTCAATAAAATGAATAGAATTGCCTTAAAAAAGGAACTGAAAAACAGGATTTCCCACTGGATTTTTGCTAAGAGTTTCAAACAGCATTAACAATGGGTTTAGATGAATAAAAGAAACTTCATAATTTTAGTTGTCTCACCAGATGACTGTATTAGTCTCGTTGTTTTCTTCCTATGTTTTCTAATGAAACTCTCTCTTAATAAGGCCTGATTCTTGATTTTTTGGCTTACATCCTTCTTCTATCAGCCTACTCTCATAATTTTTCACTTTTCATAGAATTCACCTCAAAAATCAAATAGGAAATATTTATAATAAGCTATATAATAATACTAATAACAATTCTAAAAATATGATCTTATAGCTGCACAGTGCAGCAGCCAAAATTTAGGAAATTTGTGTACAGCTTAGAGGCATTCTAGTCCAATTTTCTCACATAATTCATGGAGTCAGTAATCAGATACCTTGTGTTTCATAAAGCATGTAGAAAATGAGTTGAAGTGTGGAGTATAAAGACTCATGACAGTTAAAGATATGTTCTGTACAATGCATCAATTTTCACCCATTAATTAGCAGTAGGAAGAGCAGACTGTGAACACTGTATATACTGCAGTCAGGTTGGCTAGTCAGGTGCCTGCTCTCAGGCAATAAGGAATGGTTGTTTCTGAAGCAGAAGAGAGTATATGGGTTCAGATGACAAACTAGCAAAGAAAGAAACTTAACCCAGTCCTCCTTTCTCTTTCCAGGAAATGTCTATTTTGGTTGCATGATACTTCAGTGTCTGGGATGAGTTCATTTAAACTGTACTGTGTAAGTCACATACTACTGTCAAAGACACTTTGATGAAATTAATACTTTCTTCTTAATTCAAAGGGGCAGAGGTTCCTGAGGCACTGGGCTACTCATAATTTGTGGTAAGATTTGGCCTTTTGTACCTTGCACCTTTGACTGATACATCAGATTTGCCTTAAAATATTTGTGCTCATTGATTATTTTGTCATGAAAATTCTCACCACAAACAAACAAAAAACCCTCCAAGTAATATTTTAATATCAGCTTTGGTTTTGTAAAATATTAATTGAACCTCTAGGGATAAAAATTAAATTTTCCTGTGACCCAAAGACCCTCCTCAGTATCATATCTGTGACCTGTTGCAAAATAGACAGTTGGGAAAGATTATAGCATAAGAAAACCTGCTCACTTTATGAAAATATTCCTGTTTGAGAAATAAAATAGCCTACCTTTTAATCACCACCCAAGATTCCACTGTCTAGGATCAGTGTCTTAGCTGCAAGGCCATTCTTTCCACTCATTTATACACGATATGATTTCTGTAGGTACTTTAAAACCAGAACTAGTTCAACAGAAATTGACTGTACTCATATGAAACATGCATTAAATCTCTATTGATAATAGTGGGTTTAAATAAATGATTAAAAAAGGGAAAATAAGAGAAAAGAGTTACAGCTTATCTTTAAATATTTTAATCTGAATCTTTGCCAATGAAAAAACAATAGTACATTTAGCACTTTTAACTAGTAATAACAGACTCCATAGACACGAGCTGAAAGTTCAAAAAAGATCTTTTCAAGCAAAAACTGCGTCAGTGAATGACCAAATCAAGATGCAAAAAGGAGTGCTCAATGATATTAGAAGTAAGAAATGCTTCAGCTTTTCTCCGTAGAGGAAGTAAATACCAAAGTCTTAACACACAAATTTCTATTGTCCTTGTTCAGCTGACATCTCTATAAGAAATCAAGTATGTATTAACTGCAGATCACTGCATAAGGTACACATCACCAAGGCATCAAAATTTCCTAGTAATACCATCTTTTGTTTACATAGTTAGTAATCACCTGGGTCAGTCATCCAAGTAGCTTTCATTGTTATTGCTGTTCTTTGTTTTGGGTGATATTGGTGTAATCAGGCACTGTGACAACAATAAAGCTACATTCAGGCTATAAATGCATTCAGAACTGACCACAAGGTGTGGTATTTCTTCTTGTTGTTGTTTCTGGGTTTGTTGGCTGGTTGATTTTAATACTGGTTTTGTTTTGGTGTTATTTTTGCAAAGAGGAATGGATCTTGCAAAGATTTATCCTGCTTCAGTGTATAGAGAGGAAAATATTTAACACATTTAATGTCTAATACACTGTCATCAGTCAGGAATATGGTCAGTAGCAGCAAAATTTATAAAACAGCATGTCTTTTTTAAATCATTATTCCATTTTCTACTGCTGCATCTTTTCTTTCTGTCTAATTTGAAAAGACTGCATATTGCAGAAGTTACTGAGCAACATCTTCTGTAATCTGGGCTGCTTTAAACCCATAAATTATCTGAGAGACAGGAGAAATTTATTTAAGGAGCAGTTTCAATACCATTTTAGATGGAACACAATACTAATGTTTCTGATACTATCTTTAAATTATTGAAAAGGTCAATTTCTTTTGAAATCTCTCCAATAAACCATTGTTTATTTATTACCTTTGTTCATTCAGTATTTAATAATAAAATAGGCACCATCAATAACTGTTGGCTGTTCTATCTTAGGCATTATGCCTGCCTCTAGAGCATGGGAAGAACCTTGAGCAATTAAGTCAGTAGTCTTAATCATTCATTCTTTACAATGTTCATTGTTTAAGATTTGGCCTAGTAGGTGTTCTTAAATGTATATTTTTTTAGGAATTCCAGAATGGAAATATTTGTGTTTCAAGCAACTGAACAGATGTTTTGTATACTTTCATGTACTTTCTGTTTCATGTGAGATAAACATGAATTATTGCATGCTACACTGAGAAGAACATTGTGTGCACCTGAGCTTCTTTGATCAACCTTATTATTAAAATCTGCCTCTTCAGTATAAAATACACAACTTTGATTCAGTGAAGCGCAATTAATGTTTTGCACTACTGGAAAGTTTGTTGCTAGAACAGAGATTTTTGTTCTCATTGAAGTCAAGTCATAAAAGATGAGGAACCACATACTGAACAGACATAAACCTCTCTTAATTTCTAATCAGCATTGCAGGCTGATAGATAACAATATAATCAAATGTTGTACACAAAACAGCATATACTTGCTTGTAGTATTTTCTATCTTTCTTCTGATAGACAGTTACTTAAATTATGTACTTAAGAGAAAACAAAGAAATAAATGCACTTCTCAGTTAATTAAAATCTGTCTATTCAGGTTTTAAAAGACAACATTTCCTGTTCTTCATGGATGTAACAGCTAACACTGCTTAGGTTTATGGAGTGTGCCCGAGTTTTAGAGATAACTTGCCTTACACTAATTATTCAAAGATATTTATCAACACATAATGAGTTCGTGCAAAATTGATAATGAATTCTGTGAAAATAATTTTCTTTCATGGCTACACTAAAAAGGATGCCTTAAGAAAAAGTACTTCATATAAAGCCACTGCAGTTTTAACTGCTTTGATACACCTTTGAGTAAACAGCAATAGCTCCAGGAAAAAAATATCCTCAAGTGGTGGATCTGAAGTTCATTTTAAGATTAAGAGCAGATTTACCTTGATTTAAACATCCTACTTCATGAATAAACTTCTCTCCCCCAGTCCTCCTAAGGATTTGAGGTACTATGGAGAAAATCTTTTTGTATAACAAAGATCTCTTTTGCAGCTTTTTTGTTTGTTTTGTTTCGTGTGGGCTTTTTGGTTGTTTCATGTTGTTGGTTTTTTTTGTCACCTAAATCTCTTCAATAATTAGGGTTGCAGAGCATTATAAGATACAGAAATTAGAGATCAATCACTTTGAAGACAGAATTCCAGGCAGGATTTAAAATACACTATTAGTTTTGTCAGTTATGTCTTAATGTTTGATTCTTCCTCCAAAAAACCCACAGCCATAATACTCCATAATGTAAACCATAAAAGTAAAAAAGCAGAAACACAACTAATATATTCTAGCAGAATATTTATACTTAAACAGGATAAAGTTCATTGAATATCCTAATATATCCTACCTATATGAATTTATGATTATAGAAGTCAAATACAAATGTTCAGTAGCATGAAATTTCTATATACACAAATAGTATAAGTTATATGGCCCTTCATGTGATGTGTAAAAGACGTATCTTTGACCTCTTTGAATTAGACATTGAGTTGAACTACTAATTTGGGAAAATATTCATACCAGTATCACAGTGCTTTCTCTGGCATTTTTGCATATTAAATTATATATGTGCATACATCATTAGATATGAAAGTACTTAAGTAAAATATTGATGATTAAAGACCTAAACACAAACTTTTTAAAATTTACTTATCATACTAATCTTGTGTTGTAAAAACTGCAAGAGATTTCCTGTTAATTCATTTCACAAGATTCTTTGCTTTTATGAAAGAATGATAAGAGGAGGCGAGGATATTTTATTTTAAGTATAACTCAAATGTAGATATTTAGCTACTGAACTGAGACTAACAGAGGCTTCAATACTTGTGAATATAACAATATTCATTAGCTTTGTGAATGAAGAGGAGTTATTATTGCTCCTTTTCACTGTGCAAATTACTCTGCTAATGGAGGTCTGGGGAAATGCATAACAGACTTTCAAGGTAAAGTATGTAGTTAGTCTCAGAAGATTTGTCTTGTGTGATTTGGAGTTTCTGCTAGTAAGCTACTTTGCCACCTACATTTACAACTGTAATGCAGAAACGAAGGTCGTGTTTTAAATAAAAAGTTCATCCTCTTCTCCCTTGTATACAAATGCCTTGACAATCACTTTATGTGAGATGAAATTTTCTTTTCTCTTGTTATTCAAATCAAGAAAATGAATTACTTCTCATGGAACTCACTTTCTTGGATATTGTATTTTTCCCCAGTTATGGACACCCAAAGAGAATATGAAAGACTTAACATAGTTATTTTTAGTATGTACTTAAAATTTTTCAGGCTCAGTTCAAATTATTTTGTATTACTTATCTTTAAATTATTTCTAACAGGATTTTTCTCTTTATGAGATTCATATACCACTATTATTTAGAAGAATCTGCCAATACTAATGTCCCCAATAAACCTTCCAAACGTGCATTAAATATGTTCAGTGTAATAGTAAGTTCTGAATAATATTTTTAATACAAGTTGGGTTCTTGAAAAAGGAGAATAGTCTCAGAATCAAAAATGTCCAAACCCAACAGTACCAGTGGTGCTTATAAAATATATGAGTGCTTTAAGACTTCTAAGGCAATAACGTAGGTGAAATAAAAGTCGAATTAAATAATACCTACAGGGCATGAAGGGAGAGAGGATAGAGGAGACAGGAGTGATTTGGTTGTATTGTTCTATTGACTGAAATCCAGTTTCTTTATATAGAAACTAGGATTTACCATTATTCTCTACGTCTCTTCTCTTTCTATAAACAAACATTTCAAGCTTGTAAAAATACCTCTACAATGAACTTCTGATCACAATGCAATTTAAAAATCATTTTGCTTCTCCATGATTCCAAAAGCCCAACCAACCAAGACATAGACTGGTGAAGATACTTATTAGTTCTTTTGTAATTTTTTTCCTCCTCTCTCAGACGCATTTATGAATTCTGGTAAAAATATTCAGAAATATAGATAATTCATACTTACAAAGTATTTATAGCAAAATGCTTCTCAAATGTTTGCCATTCCCTCTCCAGTATGTATGTGTTGTGTGACTGAAATACATTTATTTCTAGGCCATAAACTGAGTTTGAGATACAAATGTAAAACAGAAGGTGTAAAGCAGGATGACTTATTGGTTTTATCACAAAAGAAAACACATTTGTTTGTTTTAATAGTCTGTAGGCTTTGTTCAAAACAATTTCACCCTTGGAAAGCTGTTACTACAAGTATTCTGCCAGTCGTCTTGAAGTGATGATTACTTCTGGAAACAAGCATTAGTTTCTGCAAAGCCCATTAATCAGCTGGAATAACTCTTCATTTCTCTTTCTTTGTTTTTATCTAGATGTGGTCTTCCTGCAGCATAGTGATACTTCAGATATTGTCATGGTCTGGATTTAGGTTTAAAAAAAAAACAATTGATAAATACTTCCTTTGATAGCTCAGATTGCAACCTTGATCTATATCTTAGTCCTGCAGAGATGTAGATGTTTTACAATTACAGCTTCCTAGGCCAAATTGATTGGAAGAAAGGTGTTATATAAGGACTACTTTGTTATTGTGGAATTCTTTCACTGATCAAATAAAATTTTTTTCAGCCCCTCAGGACTACAATGACTTCCTGAAGCTGAGTAGTCCCAGAGGAAAGTATAAAACAAACTAATAAAAACCCTGATCCAAATTAACCTGAAAATATGTATAAGAATTTCACTAGGTTTAGTGAAGTGCCTCCTTAGAAATCTGTAAATAAAAGGCAGACAGTCAATGGGAAGATTTATTTCTCACAATAACAGGTTCTAATGCACTTGTTATTTAAACTCATCAAATTGATTTATGCAGTTCAGTAAGGAACCTGTGTTAGGTCCCTGTTCTTCCCAGCTTCTATCAGTTGTCAAGGGTGGAAGAGTACTTCCACTCATTAACTGGGATTACATTTGATCTGTATTAACCCATCCCTACTTAATATACACTAGGACTTGTGCAAACATGGTTCATGACTGATAATCCTATTTAAGGTGTTAATAGCTGACAGAGTAGATCATGACTGCTGTTAATTATCTTTAACAGTAAGAATTATGTCATATTTCAAATAAACATAAAGTATGTAGCTTTCCATACATACAAGAAGTAAATCAGGAGATGTATTTTTAAATAAATTGTAGGGAAAAAAAAAGATGAAAATATGTGATCAGTAGAGCAGAGGAAGCAGTCTTGTAATCTTGGAAGATACCTCCCTCCAGGATAACGGACCACTTTGTAACCAAAACTGGATCAAACAACCCCCAAACTACTGCAGATTCAAAATGGAAAAGTAAAGTAATTTGTAAAGTAGTGAACCAGGGGAAAATGAAAAGAGTTCTTGGCCTGTAAGAGACACTGAGAGGCTACTGAATGCTTCAAGAGACAGTTCATGACACACATTGGACTGTAAAATAGAAAAAAATACAGTCAGAGAACAGAAGCCAACTACAGTTTTGTAAAGAAGTATTTATATTACTATGGAATGTTGCTATTTAGTTTGGCCTCAGAAGTTTAATTTGGCATTAGAAAACTTGCCTTTATGTTACAGAGTTGATTACAATAAAATATTTTGTAGTTCAGAAACCGTGGAAATTGTCAGTGAATAATGAAAATATATATCCTGCTGCAGACATAATCTTACTGGGTCATACAAGAGAAGCTGTAACCTTGCATCAAAAGTAAGTCCTTCAGTTTCAGTGTCTAGATATCATCCTCTGATTCTGTCTCAGTCTTAGTCATTTTTGAAAACAAGGTGATGTCACAGTCATTAATGAAAATAATAGAGAAGATACATCCCATCAAAATGTACAGAGGTTCTGCTAGTACTCCCACCATATTATAAGCACAAGCTATGTTCATTTCTCTTTACATTTCTTGTAGCTCATTAAATAATGCCCAGAAGATAATGATTTGTCACATGATGACACTAATAAATCCTATGTATTTTATCTGTAGAAGAGTTCCTTTTAACCATTAATAGTATCCGAATGTATCAAAGTCTAATTTTGATATGCCTGTTTGCATTTTATCTAATTTCTAATTTAGGTCTATATTTTTCACTTTTTCCATTCCTCAAGTCAGCATCAGGTTACCACCACCTCTTTCTCATTCAGATCAACATTTCTGTGTGGTTCTGAAAATCAAGCTCCTAGACAGTAATGTAGACAGAACAGTCTTCAATTATTTCTAATTTTCACCTATCATATGCCTCTGAGATTAATCATATTACAAATGTAATTGGTTTTCTATGCTTATAAAAACAGGAAGATGTGGTTTTATTGATGAAAACTCTGAGATAAAACCACTGTGGTTTATGTGTATACAACATAGATTCAATATAAGGTCTGTATTTTCAAGGTCAAGTTTTTTTAAAAAAGCAGAGTAGAGGTGGGTATAAACAAGCAGTTATCTGGTGGTAGATTTTGTCACAAAAATCTGAAATGGATGACTTCAGATGGAGATACTTCCTTCCATCACCTTTTGCTACTAGGCAAATTTGCTATTAAAATTCTGTAGTTTTATGGTTTATAACAAGACCTGAAGAAACATAGTGGTTGATGATTGTATTCTGTAAATTCACACAGGTGGAGTGTGGCTAATTAAATACATCAGACTTGAAGGAAAGCACTACAGATGGATCTGGACAATTTGGATCGATGGGCCGAGGTTCAACTGGTCCTGCACTTGGGCTGCAACAGCCGTATGCAATGCTACAGACTGAGGAAAAATGACTGGAAAGTTTCCCAGCAGAAAAGAATCTGGGGCTATTACTTGGATGAATATGAGCGAGCAGTGTCGCCAGGTGACCAAGAAGGACAATAGCATCCTGACTTGTAACAGAAAAAATGTGACCAGCAGGAGTGGGTAAGTGTCTGTCTCCCTGTACTCAGCACTGGTGAGGTTGCACCTCAAATACTGTGTTCAGTTTGGGGTCCCTTAGTAAAAGAAGGACACTGAGATGCTGGAGTGTATGCAAAGACGCACAATGAGTCTGGCAAAGGGTCTGGAGCACGTCTTATGAGGAGCAGCTGAAAGTGCTGGGGTTGTTTAGTCTGGAGGTTGAGGGGAGAATTTACCACTCTCTATAGTTACCTGAAAGCAGGTTGTAGAGAGTTGGGTGTTGGTCTCTTTTCTCAAGTAACAAGAGATATGACGAGGAAATGTCCTCAAGTTGTGCCATGGGAGGTTTAAATCAAATATTAGTAGAAGATTGTCAAACATTGGAAAATGCTGCCAATGAAGTGGTTGAGTCACCATCCCTCGAGGTATTTAAAAGACATGTGGATATATTGATTAGGGACATGGTTTAGTGGTGGACTGGGATGTGTTAGGTTTATGGTTGGACTCAATGACCTTAAAGGTATTTTCCAACCAAAACTATATTTTCATGAAAATCAAACCAAGTTCTTAGTGATTGATAAAAAATTATTTCTTAAAAATTTTATTTTAAGAATCATTTATTTACATTCTTTTTGAATCATAGAATAACCAGGTTGGTAGAGACCCACTGGATCATCAAGTCCAACCATTCCTATCAAACACTAAACCATGCCCCTCAGCACCTCATCCAACCATCCCTTAAACCCCTCTGGGGAAGGTGACTCAATCCCCTCCCTGGGCAGCCTATTCCACTGCCCAATGACTCTTTCTGTGAAAAACTTTTTCCTAACGTCCATCTTGAACCTCCCCTGGCAGAGCTTGAGGCCATTCCAACATTCAGACTTTAAAAAAGTCTATTAAAAATATTGAGATTTTTTTGATAATGTTGTTTCAGAAAAAGCTGTCTAGAGCTCATTTTCCATTTATTAGCAGGTTTCCCAACCTGAAAATGAAAGAAAAATACAAAATACCTTCCCATGAGGAAAATACTTTCCTCTACCCATCAGGAAAATTGCCAAGAGAAGATCGTGAATATATTTAGAAGCTCTGCCTTTTGTAAAGACTAGGAGCCACAAGGCTTTTTATATTTTTTATATTAAAACCCATTCATGCAAAAGCTGTTCATCAGCCTCACTCTACCAAGACACTTTAGCACTCCATGCTGTTTTGAAAGCTATAAGCTAAAACCTGCAGCCAGAGAATGATAAGAAATACAAGACAGAAATATAGCAAATGACTGGGAAGATAATTCTTTTCCTTCTATTCTTATGCTCTGTCTACTCTTCCCTTTTGTCTCTGTAACAAAGCCACTTCAACATAGACTGTGCCAAAATTATTTGTTCTTTATCTTTAATTTTCAAATGTCTTTTCACAAGCATTGTTTTCTTCCCTCCCACCCTCCCCCCTTTCTATATCAAATAAATGAAAACTATTTATGGATGTATAATAATAGGTTGACTTTGCAACTTATTACTCTTTGGTTTCATCTGTTTCATCATAAGCTTAGGAGATATTTATAGCTCTTCTCATTTCAAATAGGCTTGCTTGCTACTTAAAGACACTTCCTTAACATATCTTTTTGATTGCAAAGTCATTTTATCTTCAAAGTTTTTTTAAAAAAATGTCAGATTACTTAATCTAATCAAAAGCTTTTTTTTTAACTCATCAACAACAGTTATTTTAAATCTTCCTATCGAGCCATGTCAGTATTCAGCCTGCAAGTCTGAAACTTTACAAGTTTGTAAGTGACTGTCTAACCAGCCAGACAAGATCCATCCAAATCCAGTCCTCTACTTAAGGTCATGGTCATTTGGAGATCTCCAGCATTATTTGCTTCTTTCTTGTTAAGCTTAATTACGTACAAGCTTTTCAAGACCTGCTGCAGTGATTCAGTCTGAATTTCCCTTCCCAGACTAGTCCAGAAACCTTTACTCAGTCACATCCTAAATCTGATATTTTTTGTTCTTGTCTTTATTTCCATCTGTATATAACCACAAGAGTTCAATTCTCAGACATTGTTCAGACTAACCTCCATCTTTCTATGTGAGACTTTTCTGAGCACACTACCTCCTTGTGCTCCACATATGGGTCACAGAAAACTTAAACAAAACACATTGGTCCTGCACCCATCAGCCAAGCTTGCTTATCCATGCCTAATGAGAACAGAGAGGACTGAACCTCAGTACTGAACTTCATCATGATCTGCCTGCTCAAGTTTGCCTCTAAAAATCAGCCTCAAACGTTACCTCTTAGACTATCTCAGGCACTGAGATTTTACCTTCCAGTGCAGTTAGCATCAGAATACTAATTTGCAAAATAACTTTGTCTCCCACAGGGCTGAAAAGGCCTAGGGAGGTCTCTCTAATTTGAGACTTCAGGCTTCATAGCTCTGTCACATAATGACCTTTTTATTAATCCCAACAGCTCTTGCAACACAGAAACCACTAAGTGACCTTTCAAAAAGGATCAGGAGGCTGGAGCACCTCTGTTATGAGGACAGGCTGAGAATTGGGTTTGTTCAGCCAGGAGAAGAGAAGGCTCTCAGGAGACTTTATAATGGACTTCCAGTATCTGAAGGAGGCATACAAGAAAGCTAGGGAGGCACGCTTTAAGGTTTGTAGTGATAGGGCTAGGGGGAATGGTTATAAATTGGAGAGGGGAGGTTTAGACTAGACATTAGCAAGAAATGCTTCACAATGAGGGTGATGAGATACTGGAATGGGTTGCCCAGGGAAGTTGTGGATGTCCCATCCCCGGAAGTGCTCAAGGCCAGTTTGGATGGGGCATCGAGCAGCCTGATGTAGTGGGAGGTGTCCTTGCCTATAGCAGGGGGGGAGGAACTAGATGACCTTTAAAGTCCCTTCCAACCCAAATCATTGTATGATTCCATATTTGCCTGACTACTGTCCATCAACTATCTGCACTTCTCACCAACTGATGATCAAACACAGTAGAAAATGAAGGACTTATCTAGCAGCCCTGTAAGTAAGGAGCAATGAGCAATGGATTAAATTAATGTCTTTTGGCTGTGGCAGTTCTTGTAAGGGTTCAGTTGTGATGAAAATATAGCTATTCCTGAACTGTGCCCTCTACTTTGGAAGTTGTTTTACTGTGGTTAGTGTTGAAAAGAATTCTCAGCTATGAAGAACTATTTCTCTTCTCCTGCTTTTTGTTCTGCTCCTTGGTCACCACTTCAGTATACTGTTTCGAACTACTGCCAGTGCCTCATATCTTCGTGACACTTTAATGGCTTTACCTTCTCTATCTTTATTTTTCCAAATCAGGCACTGGGGAAAGGGCACACAATTTAGGTTAATACTAGTGTGTCTCTTTTAATCAATGGAGGTTATAGCAAACTGAACATGAGTAACCAGAGGAGTACATTGCCCTCAATTATTCATTACAAGAGAGGTGATGTAACCAAATCCTCTCTTTCTTAACTGATACTGTGTGAGTTTTAAACCTAGAGTCAGTCACTTTGAGCCAAATCAAACTAGAGTAAGAACAAGCATAGATACATGCAGTGGTACAGTACAGATTTTAAAAAACTAGCTAAGGTAATCTGGTGTAGTTTTCTTGTGCAGCCATGCCAAGGACTGGAGAAATTGCTATGTCAGCTTCAATTTCAAAGGATCCATTTCAAATTCTCAGCCTTGAAAAGCAGAAGTAAAAATCATGACATCCTTTGTTAGACTTCTCTTTAAAATAAAAAACATTAAGCCCACATAAGTCTTTCCAAGAAGAACCCATAGTACTCATTTGATTTGCATGTGTCTTCTTTATTAATATTTGGTATAGGGCTGTTGGGCTAGATACCGCACCTCTTCCACTAATTTTGTTCTGTTGATCTACAGTCAATGCATATTCATTTGGTGAAGATGCATATTATTCTTTACTTGGACTAAACATGGAAACTGTTAAATGCCTCTTGGTTTAATGATACATAAAGTGACAAAAAGCCACAACTTGGGAACAGTTAGGTGTCCAAGGACTGGACTGAATGCTATGAGGTAGTCTATGTGAAGCTGTATGTCAGAGGTCATCAGAGAGCTGAGAAAGAGCAGCAGAAAAAGTAGCATTAGTGCAGTAACTGGACACAAAACACAGAGAAACATATACTTGGACAACACAAGACAAGAAAACTGAACTGCTTGATTCCTAATATGTTCAGAAGCAACATTTTGGAAGATTTCATCAATATTATCTCATTCCCAATAGTTTTTCTTTAAAATAACTGAATATTCTCTAAGATATTGGAGCAAGTGATGTAATGACATAGTATGAATATAACAAAATAGATATTAGAAAGAATACATGAATAAATCAAAATACATATAAAAGTATACCTTTGTCTTTTCCTTGAGAAATGAAAAGAGTTTAAACAGCACTCATTTCAGTAGCAATGAAAATGAAATTAAATGCCCTGTACTGGGGAGTAAAATGTAATTATACTAAAGGTGAAGCAGTTAATTTAAGGTTCCACTGCACAATAGGCAGACTATATGCTGTGGGTAGCTGAATGTTGTTTGTCATGCTTTTTGGCAGTTTATTTCCTTGCAGTGGCTTGTCTGTATTTCAGTTGAAGTTTGCAGGGTCTATTTAGTGCAGCATGACATGAATAGGAGATGTTTTATGTGTATATGACAACAAGGAAGCTTCCTTATTTATGGCTCACTGATTACTGAGAACACAGCAGAAAGCTTAGCAATCCTTACAAAACACATTACTGGGAAGTCAAGGGAAGTATGTAAAATAGTCTGCATTCAGGGATTACAGATTTTATGTTTTAATTTAAAGTCAGAGGACAGGAAGGGAAGGTGAAAAGGTAACTGAGACACTGCACAGATAGAAGGGTAATTGCATCCAGGAGCCCTGGGATATATTTTATACTCAGATACAAATATGGGTATGCACAACGGGTCCTATTTTTCAACTAAGTGTCATTAGACACCATCCCTAGAAGAGAAAGTTTGAAGAGGTGCAGTCTATTTAGAGGTAGCTGGAGATCACACTGGTATTTGTGAATATAAGGATACTGTTCAGCTGCCAAATTTCTTAATCAGCTAAGATTTTTCAATAATTGCTTACAAGAGGTGAAGCAAAGGATCTTACCCCTTTGCAAAACTTGATCATGGCACAAAATAGAAGGGTATACTAGGGTATACCCTAGGGTATACTGTTGGCCACAGAGTTGCAGGAATCACTCCAGTGAGGGAAAAATGGGATACCACACCAGAAAACCTGGAAGTATTGAGGATCAAGTATATGAAGGTATTTTTCAGTTTGACTGCAAGTCATGCATTTAAGCTATGTCAAAAATTACATAGTTGTCTGGTTTGGGTGACTAATCAGAAGGGATTAATCAACAGATTTTCTGTACTGATCTGACTGCTACCAACAGAAAATGACTAAGTGTAAAGATGGCAATATGTTCTTGATTCTGAGTCAATGATAAAATGCAGTTGCAGTTATACATCTTATCAGGCAAGTATTTCTCATTGAGGTAGCCAAAGATAAAAATGCAACCCTGAATACCCTCAAAGACCCTCAATGATATGACCTTATGTGGTTTGGGATTTTTTCCTAGAATATGGAAAAATTCAAAGAGATATATGTAATAACTTATGGCCAAGAGAGCCTATTTTATTGGGAGAAATTATGAGAGCTCAGAGGCACAAGTATTTAGCCCAGTGAAAAAAAAGACTGAAAGGATATATATATATATTTTGTAAATACTTTAGTACAGGAAAATTGCAGAGAGATAAAAGCTATCAGGATGAAGAATAATATTGGCAGAAAAGCAAATGCATATTCAGTGGTTGAACTACCACAGTAATCAGGGTCTGGAAAGCTTTCAGTGAAGAACCCTGAGGGCCAAAGGCAAGCTCAGTTTATACGTTGCAAAACGTATGAAAAAAACTATGAAATAAAAAAACCTCCAAACCTCAGAGACTGGCCCAGATGACCTCTGAAATTCCTTTCAGTCTTTATTCCTACATATGTTGAACGCAGTAATAGTTTGGGATTACAAAAGATAAATTAACATTGTGGCAATTTGGTAGCTTTGTGTAGATATTAATTTTTAGAAAGCTGAATAGGCTACAGATAAAGTGTAAGATATTTTGCAAAAAGTCTGAAATGCTTAGATTTTATGATCAAAACAATATTCAAATATTAAGTTCTTAAATTGCATCATTTTGAAAAGTGCATCCTGTTTCTTTAGAAAATGATAAATGTGCATCAAAATTTGGAATTCTTGCTTACCTTTTGGTTTTCAGTTATTAATTTTATGGGGCACCCATTGTGCCATGTCATGAAAACAGGTAGCATATCAACACAAAATACAGATAATCAAGAAAGTTAGGTGATTTTAAAAATATGATAAAATTACCAGTTCCAGTTTTAATTCTGTGTTTGTGATACATCTGATTTACAGGCAGAATGGCTTCTTCCCAGTAGCCTTAACTGTATGATAAGGGTCAGGGTTAAAAACTATTATCTCCTCTGTCACATATAAATGGGTCACAGCTAATACCTCCACAAGCTACTAAAGAATAAACTGTATGTTTCCACCACTCCACAGAAGCCAAGTTGTACTTCACAAAATCTGAAAATAACAGATACAAAGCCAGTTCACTGTTACCTAAGATGTTACTGAACAACAGGCAAAAGAACAAAACTGTGTGCATTCTCCTAGGTGTTAGCAATAGTGAGATTATTTGAATCATGGTTTAGTATCTGCATCACGTTCACTTGTATCACAAGGTGGTAGAGGGTGTTAAAGGCATACATATAGGTATTTACTGCAATTTGTTTGATATGGTATTCATGTTAGCCTTGCAAACTGATGGGGCCAGGCACAGCCCATGTTGCAGAGTGAAGGTGCCAGACACAAGCAGGTACTGGGGATAGGAACGCACATGTCATCACAGAGCACCAAAAGAAAGAGGCTACATAACTAAGGTAGAATTTCTTACTTGATTGTCTGAATCCTATTAGTAATATTTTATATGCGTGCATGTATAAAAAGACATTGGAATACAAGTAATATAATGTAACATTTTCTCAAGGGCGCTAAATCTCTTTCTCACTTCAGATGAAGGCTTTATTTTTGTCTTTCTAATAACTGTATCTGACATGAATCATGTCAAAACCAGGGACTAGTCTATTCCTCTCCCAAGAGAATTGTTATCCTTACTCAAGACAAATCTTGTTCTGCATATGACACCTATCTGAAAACAGCTAAAGAAGTTGCACAACACTCTCAAATAAGTCATCCATGTAAGTTCACAAGGAGCAGCTCTTAACAGTCAGAGACTTTGAAATCTCTTAACAAAATTCTCAGCTGTGTTTTCCTTGAGGAGCTGAGGCATTACTCAGTATTTGCTTGGCATGTGCATATTGACATTCATATTGCTTGATGAACTATCATAGTCAACAAACTGAAAACTGGTACAGACATTCCATACAAGAGTTTGTTCTGTATTACCCACGTAAGAAAAAAAAAAGCAATCACAGAGAAACAACAGTAGGGAAAATATGCCATGACCAGTTTTAAAAGAATTCCTAAACTGAAAATATTATTGAGTGTGGAGTGGAAACAAGAATACTTCCACAGTGCTATAGAATGACTGATGCTGGTTTTTGGGTTTGGGTTTTTTTTTTCCCTGCTGTTTTTGTTCATTCAGTTAACATAGAGAACATTGCTGTAGTTTGTAGTAACTGTCACTCACAACCAGAGGAACATAACACTGTATATAATACCAGATATGATATGAGAGAGTAACTGCTTGATGGAGAAAGTAATCAGAAATACCCCTTGCTGTTCTTTGATCCCTTTGCTTAGAGAAAAAGAACTTCATAAACCATTTGTAAATATTTCATTATCTAACACCATTAAGTATTTTCGGGTTTTAGTAAAAAATCTTGTAGCGAGCCATCTGAAAAAAAGAAAAATAATAATCTATAATTAGTCATAAACAAATATATAGAATTGAAAACAATTCTGAGTTAATGTCAGTGACCAGACTGAAGTCTCTACTGAAAAAATATAATCAAGTGTTAAAGGGAAATTATATTCCTCCTTTCCCCAGCTGAAGTGATCATCAACCACTAGTTTTAACTGAGCATCGAGAAGATATTTCCTGCCAAATATGATTGGAAAGTTTCACATAAAACTATGTTTTAACTACTTTTACATGATAAGCAGTACTAGCAAAGTAAATCTGACATCCATAGTCAAAATTCCAAAACACCTTCAGTAAGTTAAAAAAATTGATGCCATCTTCTGCACAAATAGGTGCTCAGATGTAGCTCTTGCCCTGGTCAGAAAAGAGACAACCTGCTGGAGAATGGTAGGATATGAATTTACATAAAGTTTAAATTACTTTCAAGGGTCCAGCAGAAAACATCTGAAAAAAGACTTTTCCTTCTAAGTGTCATATTGCTTGATGTGAAGCCCTTTTAACCATTTATCTACAACCTGTCTATTTTTGCAATAAATTAGAGTAACACTTTCTTTACTCACTAAATATGCTGTTTATCTCTATATTTCTTACTATTGTCTCTAATACATGGGTTTGACAAAATGACTTTCCAAAAAGTTGTTCATAATGTGCTCATAATGGAAATTCTTGAGTATATTCCACCACTAAATCATACCCGAGAGACTAATTGTAGTGCAGTATGAAAATGACCATTTTCTTTCTTCTTTTATTCTATTCCCAGGGAAGAAAGCATATGCAGGGAAGTCCTTAGTCTGTTTTTTTTAATATTTTAATTTGGTTGATTGGTGAAGTTTGACATGCAAAACATTAATTTGGTTCCTATTATGTAAAAATACGTACTATTATACTTTCATGTTACAGTGGAAATGATTAATGCAAAAGTTTGACTCTCTGAAATTATATACTTCTTCATATGCCAGTTCCTAAAAATGATACACATACATAGTGATCACAATGTATTCACATGAGTAGAGGAGAAATTGGAGATAAAGCATAAACAGGCATTTACTAATTTGTTTTTCTTTTGTTAAATTTATGGATATTGAAATATCTAAAGGAAGGTCTCTCAATACTGCATGATTTTTCTTTTTTTCTGCAGTTGTGCACAGTCTTATTATTTCATTATCACTTTCTGCTGTTACTCTGTTATTCAGTTGTTTTCAGGAGAGGATGGATGTAGCTTTTAAGAGGGGACAAGCCAAATTTTCAAGTTATGTTAAAAATCAATTTATAGAAAAGAATTAAGGATTATTCCCCTCTAATGCCAATTCCCCAGTCTTCAAAAAATAATTAACTGGTCTTTTAATTTCCCTCATGTTTTAGTCATAGTAATGGTAAGTTGATGAAAGAATGAACTCAGAGGGAGCACTCCATTCAGCTGAAAGAGTTTATTTTGGTGTTAATAAATTTCACATCAATTTTCCTTTGAATACACTACACAGAGCACTGTAAGTTACACTTTAGCCCTTTTTCCCCCCTTTTTTTGACTCCTATCCCAGAAAAAAAATCAAATAAAAATTTCTGTCATGAAGGAATATGCACCACACATTTCTGACAGATGTGGATCATGCATGGGGCAGTTACCACAGGGCAGATGGCATAGGAGTAAATTCACAATTATACTTACATCGTGACAATATTTTATGCTGTATTTGTGTGACCTTTTAACAGCTTCCATGAGGAGAACAATTCTTCTATAACTTTTTTTTGGACTTAGGAGTGGAAAATTGAGAAACAGTAATCTGCAAATAAGCTTTGATAGATAAAACAGTAAAAATTATTGATTTTCTCTTTCTATGCAAGTGTCTGCATCAAATTCTATGATATATTACTTTAATGTAAAAAATAAATTAATATCAACTCATCTTTACTGCATCTAGAATTATGAAATAGAAAAGATACTTTAAAATGAAATGTTTTATTAGTGTCCTGTAACGTGAACCAGCTCCACAACAAAAACTGGGAAGGTAAATAAATATAGTAAGTATAAAACTATAATGAACCGTTGACATAGACTCTTTAAGAGTTTCTTGCTATGAGGTCTCCTAAGACTGAGGTCTAGAAATTTGCCCCACAGGAGTTACAGAGAGATGGTTGCTACTGTAGGATACAATACATGACTTAGTGTCTTTTGTATGTTGATTCAATGTCTGAATAGATGATTGTTTGCCTTATTGAAAGAAATTAGTAACTCTTCCGACAGTAATCCTCAAGATGACTATGAAACTCTTATTTACTAATCCAAATTAGTTTAGTTTTCTAACTGACAGCTACTTTAAAAGATTAAATTAAATGAAATACATCTGATTACTACTTGTCATGGTAAAATATATAGTCTGAGATATAGATACCACATGATTATTGAAGATTAAAATACACTGACATTCAGGAGATAAAAAATTTTGCCTCCTTTAATTCCTTTCCTTGCCCTGCCAATAAGAAACTCCCTCAAAACTGGCTACAAAGCTCAGGTCTCCTAAGTGTTTAGTAATGCTATTTGGTATGATTGCTCTTTTCACCATCCCTCTCCATCCTATCTTATATGAAAAATACACCACATTACGCCACAGCCTGTAATGTAATCTTGCTCTTTTGAGGAGAAAAAGTGCATTCGAGCTTTCTGAGAACTACTGCAGTAACACGATAAAACAATATTTCAAGGTTATAAAAAATAAAGACCTCAAACTTCGTTTGGGACCTTTTGGGAAACATCTTTATGAATAAACAAAGAGGCTAGATGTCCATAAGTTTTTCAGTTTCATAATTAGGATGTAGCTCTAGTTGAGAAGCTTTCTACTGCAAACAGTTGTCAGCTTCACCAAGACAAAACAAGAAACCACTGTGTATAGATGTCAAAACTCTTACTGTTGACTTGTTTTTTCATGTTGCACACTTATGAGCTAAGAAATTGTTGAAATCAATGGTAAAATTCACATTAGCTAGATTCTTGTGTCTTCCAAGTGTATTACGAAGTTCACATTCTTATAAACAGTGATACAAATAAGCTATGTGGATAAGAAAATAGTCATTAATAACTACTGCAACAACAAAAATGAGTATAATTCTTACCTTGTATGTAGAGGATCCAATTTACAGTACCAAATACTTGTCTTAAGTATTTATAGCTACTGTTCCCTATAGTATTAAATAATCCTCACACTATTGGCCTCAATGAAAAACACCAACAAAAATAGTAACTAGAGTAACAGACTGGGATCTGTTACTTAGATCTGCCTCAACACATTCTTTGCATAGCTCATTGTTTTCAGCAGTAGCAAAGGCCAAGCTTGGTCATTTTAAAATTAAAACCATAGTGTAAAGGCACCTCTTTCTATCATCACATGCTAATGATTGAAGGTCCTTGTTAGTGTTCCCTAGGTTATGGAAACCCCTTGCAATTCCTCTTGACTGTGACAGCAGTAGCTACAGAAATCTACAAATATGCTCAAATAGACACAAGAAAGTGTTTTAGCTATATGGGTTTTCTCATTCCCCCCCCCCTATATTTTCTAGTTGCTTTTTTTATTTTAAGAAAAATATTTATTTCAGTTTTTGAGATAAGTTATATTGCTTTCATTTAGTAAATCCAGCTAATGTGACAAGCAGCTGCAACAAGAATTTGGCACCATGTGAACAGAAAGAGCAACGAACATATCTATGGACTTGCTGGTAATTACAACTACTGGAGATGACAGAGTTTGTCCTCAGGTTCTTTCCTTTTCCTCCAGCTCATCTTGCTGCTAGCCCATCAACTGTTACCCGGGAGCATATTTTGATGGGTTTGGATGGGAACAGATGATTTCCTACAGGAGTTGCTTCTTTCAGCAATGCTCTGGTGTGCTGCCCTTGTCAGATGACATTTGCATGGGCCAGGAACTCCCATTAGGATTGCTAAGCATCTGGCATGCTTCTGTTTCCTACAGGTTCCAAAATCTTCCTTCTCTCCTCTTTCAAACCATCCTGCTTGAGGACACCCATCCAGACATCATCAGAAGGCACACATTACCTGAAGCAGTGCAAAGTTGAATTCCCTGTGAGAGAGGTTTGGATCTATGGAGAAGACAGAAGACAGTCTGTTGGTTTTTAGCTTCTTTGAGGATATGACACAGGGCACAGTTGCCTAGGGCCATCTTCCAAGAGCTCAAAAACTTTTCCCTGAAGGATGGTGTCTGAACTGGGGTAGGTGTATTGCTGCCTTGGATGAAGTCAAGCTCTGAAAACCACAGCTCATCTGGCAGTGGTAATATATTTGCACACCATGGCTAGGAATGTGTAGTGATAAAAATTCTCTCTTTAACCCTGGATAGAGCTCAGATCTGGTGACAGCAATGAGAGCAGAAACTGCAGAAAGAAGGTACTACAGGAACAGTGACCCACCCTGTTTGTTCTGAAGGTATGACAAGGGAAAGAACTGAGAACTTGCTTTTGTTTCAGTTGACTGAGACAAGGTATGATGTCTTTGAGCAGATCAGGGTGATTCCATCAGTGTTTGCTGTGAGTCAGCTTCCAGCTGCATCCAGAATGCAGAATGCCTCAGTCTGGGGTACTACACTGTCTGTTCGGCAAAACATTGTTGCCATCTCTCTATTCCCTCAATCAATTACCTGAGATTCCTGCTACTCTGAAAGTTTGCCTACATCCCTACAGCAACAGAGCTTGACTTTCCATCCCCACGTTAACCATCAAACCCAGAATTCAAGTGACTTTGTAACCAGCACACTTTCTTAACCTGTCAGTTCCTTAAACCTGAAGGCCTGTTCAGAGCTATTAAAGATCTCCAAGGGAGGTGGAGTCTGGAGGAAGTCTCAGAAGCAGAACTGTGATCACTCTCAGAGCTGACAGTCACTTGGTGAGCCTTCGTGCTTGCTGAAATATGCATGCAGATTGTTATCATGATTCATTGCCATCTAAGCTACTAAATACTTGCATTCAAAATAAAGACGACCTCCTTCATCTAAAACCCTAACAACCCTTGTCTTAACCCAGACACAGAGAGGGGAGAAAAAGTGGATCCGTTTGTCTGTGTGGTGATGCGGAGGCCAATATTGTTACTCCCAGGGTGAATATCAAACAGTATTTATTTCCATCTCCAGCAAACCTAAACACACCGAGATGCCGGGGTGCACAACAATGAATTCCCGGTAACAACCCAAGCCCCTACGATCCAAGCAGACACGCACACCATGAGGTCAGGGGGAGAGGGGGGGGAGGTAGAAAGAAAGACAGAAAGAGAAATGGAGAAATAAGAAGTTACTGTATCACCACGTGGTCCGGTCGCGTGGTCCAGGCTGCTCTGATCCAGGTGTGGGAGTCAGTGCTGGCATGGAGGAGAGCCTGGAGAGGCGCGCCCGTGGCCTGGCATGGCTGCCTGGTAGACCGCTTTCCCTGGGGAGCCAGGACCACCTGGCCCCTGCCTGGCACCGCCGCATGGCACCTGTCCCCACCTCCCTGCTTCCAGCTGGCTCCAGCAGAGAGCCGCGGGGGCCGGGGGAAGAGCCCACTTCAGGGGAAAGCTGTGCCTGGTCCTAGTGCCCGCTGGACAAAATGTTTAAGGCAAAAATATCCAGTCTGACTCGACAACTCTTAAACGTGTTGTTTATGGGACAGCAAATTACTGTAACAGTACGATCATTTCCAAACCCATATCATTCTGTGTCCAGCAAAGATAGGGAGTATGAGGCAGGTATCATGGAGAGTAATGTAATAAAACTTAAAGCAGACCAGGAATATTCATCAGCTGTTTAAGAACTCCAGAAATATCTTACAGTTCACAGCTATCACCCTAAAAGCATTGAAAAACAGTGTCTTTGTCTGCCTGAAATCTGCAGTATAAGGTTGCATGTGGCCATAACAGGATGCAAGACAGTCTGTCACTCATGAACAGCTTTATTCCAGTGTTGAAGGCAGAAAGGTGTTAGTAACAACTTTAAGTTAAAATTTCACCAAAATAATGTTAGTAGAACTGGCAGTTTAGTGACTAACAATTAGTAATTTAGTAGGATGAATATATTTGGGGATTTTCAGAAGGTTTTTTCATGATGGGAGAACTGGAATAAGAAATTGTGGTCCCACATGACTCTTGTGGATAGGCTTTCTGGAAGACACTACCACCTTTCTATATTTCTTCTGTAGCACTGTAATTCTGGCTGAATTATTAGAGCTAGTTCACCATAAAATTATTCTCAGCTGAGCTAAACCAGAAAAAAAATTCTAACTTTTCAACTTAGTCTTTTCTAAGTAACTTCATTTACTGAAAGTTAGCAACATGTTTTTCAGACAGCGTCTGGCTTTAGAAATGAGAATGCTTAATATGGTATTCCTTAAAAAGACACTCATAAAGCAGAAGGTTAAAGTAAAGTGAAGATTAACAACTATTCAGTGTTTCAAAACATTATTTCCTGGAAAAAGAAAGTTACATACTCTGAAAATGCTGGAGATGAAAATTTCATATATCTTATTTTAAACTGTTGCAAAGCAGAGGCAGAGATCCATCTGATCGGTGAGCAGGTGCAAGTTTATTCAGCTTAGCTGCTTTACTATATACCCCATTCTGTTACAGTGTATTATTGGTTAAAGGTAGCTGTCCATAAAGCTATTGCTAACATATTATTGGCTAAACAACCATGTGTGCTAAGAAATCAAGTTATGCTAAAGTTAGCTATGTTGACAGTTCAATTCCCTTGTTTTCCTTCAGCTGCTAGCCGTTCCCACTGAACTAGTTGGTGTTCATATTTTCGGCTCTGCTTCAAGATCTTGTTAGCTGTTCAGCACCAAGCAGTCTCACGGCATCCACGCTGCCTTATCTGTAAAATCTTCCCACATAAACGTCCTATGGAAAATTGCTGGCATTTAAAATTGCTTTCTAGAAAAATATTTTTTTTAATTACATTAGAATTCCTAAGAAATAGAAGATCTAAAATTACTTAATTCAGTGAAGAAGTGTTGAACTTGCAATCAAAAGAACATATAAGGAATTCCTGCATTCTTATTCTTGAGGGAAAAAATCATCTATAAGCCTGAATAAGAGGAAAATTAGGAGCTGCAATCAGCAAAACATGTACTTTGTCACCAGGCACATGAACTATATCATAAAGAAAATGTTTATCCACATCTCTAATAATTTGCTTAGAGCAAATATAGAGATGTGTGACACATTTTTTGGTTATATATGTTTGTGAATCATTTTGAACTTACAAACACAGTAGTCATAAAAATTATCTAATATCTATGAAAGCATTGTTATCATCATTTGAACCTTCAGTGTTCACCCAACCAGTGAACACCCAGAATGCTATAGAGAATACATTTTTTTAAGCTCCATAGGGCACGCTAAATTTTTGACTTGTCAAAACTTTCTACTGGGGAATGCCTCTACTCTCAACACACTATGGACAGAACACAAAATATTTCAGGTGAACATTCCTTGCATTTCACAATGCAAAGGGAACCAAATTGTTAACTTAATAATATCAGCTTTGCCTGACAACACCAAAAGAAGTGTGTAAACTGACTCTTAAGAAAAGAAGAGGCAAGATAACCAAAAGTTCAGGAATAGCAGCCATTGTCTGGGACGTATTTAACCTTTTTAATATTTTCAGCCAACAAAGAGGTAGATAACTGTTATGATTTAGGTTTTGGATGCAGACCTAGTGATCTGATACTGATTTGGATCAACTAGCTAGAGTGGTAAGGCACCTCTTGCAATGACTTTGTGCAGGAATCCTTTATACTCTTGGTATTTCACAGAAAAGCTCATTTGTGAATGTCTGCTTCAAAAACAAAGGTAAAAGTAGAGATGTGAAACACACTTGATATCAGGAATGGATGCTGAAGGACAATTACCAAAGCTTTTAGGGAAGGAAAAGTTATTGAGATGCTTTAAGATTGCAGATGCCAATTTTATATATATAGCTTGGCCAGTACAGTAGTAACAAGAGCACAGTAGTGGCAAGACAGGGCGAACTTTGCATTCCTGCATGGAAAATGGCCACAGCTTTACCTCCAGACAAATGCAAGAGACAGGTAGCAGCTACAAGATGCCCAGTGTAGGAATAATTTTGAAAAAATCTACTTTATGTCCTGATTTTGAGTCTGTGCTGTTTCTTTATTGGTGTAATTAAATGGAATGTGAGTCAGGATTACAACCTAAGTGCTGAGATTCAGTGAACCACTGAGGTACCCCTCAGAAGGAACCATCAAGTTTTAATGTCATGAATATTCAGCATTAACACCAGAATATTGTTGGGGCTGGAACTTAATTTAGAAGTCAAGGACTTCGCCTCATCTGCTTTACTTAGTAGACACATCTACAGTCTAATGTCTCCAGCTGAAGAGTGTTGCTTGTTTGTTGGAAAACATTTTCAAAATACCACATTAGAGTACAGTGCTTTAGGTCAAGGACTGTTATGTAAAAATTCCTGATACTTATATGTCATATACAAGGTGAGGATCCAGTGCACACCTCTGACACTACAACCTCAAGGCTTGCAGCTGTAATATATTGATGTGTCACAGCTAATGCAGAGGTCAAACAAGTTTTATTTTTGTATGCAGTTCTCCTCAAAAGGAAACCAAAAATGTGTGAGTATTTCAAACCCAAACTTTTCCCTCTGAGCTTTAAAGCAAAAGCAGTTCACTGAATGCCTGTAGCTTAAGGCTCAATAGTAAATTGTATGTTTGAAGAACAATCCTTCTTTGCCACAGGGACTCCAACCATGTCAATACAGGGGAAAAAAGAAAAAAAAAAAGAAAATAAGAAAAAGAAAAAAAAACTAAAATAAAAGTAGTTCTGCATCTTTTCACATGTTTTGAGTTTTTTTCTTCTATAGAATAAACATCCTAACCTAGGAAATGCAAGGTGATACAAAGGTATATACACATATCTATATATGTGTTCATGTATGTGTAAGTCAGTGTTGCGTGTTTAAATTGCTCCTTTTCTCATTGCTCCTCCTCTTATTGCAATATTAGCAGTGCCTTTGTGAACATCGTGTTTTCCCTCAAGTGCAATATTTTCCTGTTCTTGATTGGAACAGTCAAATTTTACAACCATCTATGACATTACAATTACTTACTATGTTGTGTTGACTATTGTGACAGAAAATACTGAGTGTGAAAAGCCTAGCTGTTATTAATCAGTGGAAGAAGGGAACTTTCTCCAGGGAATAGATTTATTCATGTCAAACTCTTTTTTAATATTTGAATAAGAAAACTTCTGATGCGTATCTAAATGACTATGCCTCTACTGGCTATATTTTCTTCGGCATGTTAGATCATCATCAGATCACAATAAGCAGCAGACTAGCTGAATTACTCATATATTCCTTTCTGAGTTGGAGCACTCTTCTTCTGCTGACAAACCTAGCTGATTATTAATCACTAAAGCACCTTTGTGTGTTTCAGAGCCTACTGAACCACTTATTACGGTTTGCTTTTCTGTGAGAGTGGAATATAGATGAACTCTGTTGCCTCTCATTAATGAAGATAACTAAAGAAATGCATCTGTATATTATTTTTAAGCATTTTTCCTGACAATGGATAATTGAATTGACAAATGCATAAGATAAGCAGATATTTTGGAATTAAAATAAGTATGTAAGTTATAATTTCATTTTTCCCTTTTTTTCCTTGTGTACTAACAATGCATTTCCCATTTTAGAAGGATCAGTGTGAAATCATGACTCAGAGATCAAGAGGTGCAGATGAGACCATGCTTCAAGAGGAACAGCAGGAGAATGCACTCCAGTTGTTGTGAGCTAGTGTTAGGGTGACTAACTGTGCACTTGTCCTCTTGTAGTAGCCTGTAAATTTCTGTACTGAGGAAGCGATAAGTGGGAATGGCAATTGAAAACATTTTGGCAAGACAGAATGGTGAAAAAGACAGGGCACTTATACTCATGAATTGGAGTGGTTGCATCATTAGTAGAAAGACAAATATATACATACACATGTAATGATTTCAGCCTTTTTGGCAGTGGGAGAGATTATATACCGAACAGTAGACCAACCAAAAAAACCTAGCCCCCTATTAAAAAGCCAATGTTTCTTTGCCTTGGTGACATTACCATAGCTGGGTATAAGAGAATATACTTCTTTAAATTCTGGAAGATAAGACGTAAGGTTTTTGTATGCTTTTGGTTTATCAAGCTCAAGTTAGACTCATGTTTGGGCATACTGTCAGTTTTTTCAATACTTTTCTGTAAATACTGTGTGACGCATTCCATGTGTATCACATGCCATATATATTCATTAGTTTTATGCACTCATTTGCTAGAGGACACTAAGAATTTTATATCCTCTTTAGTAAAAAAAAAAAAAAAATCCTCTTATCTGATAAGAACTTATCTTAAATCCAATGTTCCTGATCCTTTACTGCAGCTTGTGTGACACCTATTAAGAGTATATTTACCAGAGAAATTGCTCTCAAACTGGAACATTTCATAGTGCATTTTCACCTTTAAGGAACCAATGTAGAGCTGCAGGCAGAGGTTACTAAAGCCTGAAGGAAAAAGACTTAATGCCAAATTATATTTTTATTTTATGCAAGAATTTGGCAAGATATTGCCACATTTTAAACCTCTGCCCTTTCTTTTCCCCTCCATTCCATTAAAATAAAACTTTTCCAATCACAAAACTACAGTGTTGCGGTGCCAATTTCTAATAGTTTTCAACCCAAGAAAGTGAATTTCACAGATAAAACCTCCAGAATATAAATCTGTTCTTACTCAAGCTATGCAGTATCAGACCTGTGCTTGACTTAGCTGCTGGCTCACACTAAACCCAGGAGCTGCAATGCTATTTCTAATTCACAGAAGGAGTTTTCTAGAAAAAAAAAAAACAGTGGCTATATACCCACTACAGACCCAGAACACAAAGATTTGAACAAGGTGCCATTTTTGATGGAAGAAATAAATGTATGACTCTAGAGCAATACTTAGATGTGTTTGGGGTTTTTTTTTTTCTCTTTTTTTATCTTTTCCACTTGTATTTGGAAGTAATATAATCAGTTAATGTAATTAGACCCAAAATATCAAATATGACCACTGGCCATTGAACCTCACATTATGTAGACCACAGAACAGTGTTTTTAACAAGATGTTGTGACAAAAGTAATATTCTGAAACACTGACATCTCATGGCATGCTGCAAAACCAGCAATATTCTCCAGAGATATATTTGATGTACTTTCCCAAATGAAGGTCGAGCAAAAAAGGCAATGCAAAAGACTCAAAATATATGAATATTTTCACTCTCATTTAGAAAAGAAAACTGGTAGATCCACTCTTCACCTATATCATTAACAAAGAATAACAGAATTACCTTCACAAAATACTAGGATAAACACCACCACAAAAAGGTAAGAAGGGTAAGAGTATTTTGTAATGACTTAGGAATCATTTTTCCATTAACATTATTAGTAAATAGGTCAGCCTTTTAGGTAACCACAATGGGATGTGTAATGGCAATAAGCTGTCAGTAACAGGTAACATAATTAAAGGACATAAAATCATCCTGGAAACCATGATGATGGCAATTTTGAAGTGGTTTCATTACACGGCAAGGTGATTACTACTAAGCTGAAAGAGTACTGTATTCTTCAACAAGAGGAAAAGAACTTCCATACTGCCTACAGCAAAGAAGCTCTTGTCCTTTTCCCACCTCTTCAGAATCAGCCCCAGAGAAATGTCTACCATGCCTAACTATTGAAGACGTTCAGGCTTATTATCTCTTCTAGGTTGGTTGGTTTGTTTATTTTATTTTATTTTATTTTACGATTGCTACCACTGGAATACTTCTTAAAGACATTTGATCTTAATTCTCAAAATATAATAGAGTTGACATCAATCAGAAAACCCAAACCAAATTACTATAGTCATTTACAATCAGTTTTTATTTTATTTGCTTTTACAACCTGACTACCTGCCTTCCAGTTATCTACATTTTATCTCTACCAGCTACCAAGACTGGAGAAAGTTAATTTTTTTCATTTACTTGAAATTATTAGCTAGGAAAGTGCCAGAAACATCACTGACATAAAACAAACAAACAAAAAGAAATTATGGTTATCGAAGTCACTACCTTTTATCTGTTTGTGATTGGCAGGAAGCTTGGGAATTCTACTATCATAAAAAAACTTTCTTCCTAAAATCCTTACTCTCAAGATATCCAAGATGTACCTCAGAATAACATAGAAGTTATAAATGTTGAAAACCAACTTAATTACCTGCTAAATACATGTTTCTCTAAAGGATTCTTAATTTTTAGATATCACAATGCTGAAACATGTTTTTTGAGCTGTTTTGCTCCATAAGTACTACATATTGTTCAAATTTGTTGAAAAAAAAGTACTAAATAAAACCTTCTTGGAAATGAAAACTTTTAAGTTTCTACCCAGGAGAGAAAATGTGAGAACTCTTGAATATGATACTACCTTAAGAAAAGCACTTCTTTTTTTTTTTTTCCTTAAACTAATTAGCCATATAATCCTAACTGTATCACTGTTTCAAAGCTGCTGTCCACAGTTCTCAACTGCATCATACATTTTCTTTACACATGGTATTTAAGATTATTTTTTCAGATGCTTATCAACACTACATCTGAAAAAGAGGAGTCCCACTTCATGGATTTTATTTCTTCTTATGTTGTATACCATCAGAACTATAATATGTCTTCCCTCAGAATGGGAAGACTTAGATTTCAAGGTGGTTTTTTTTTCCTCTGAACCGTTTTTGTGCTCAGAAAATGAACTTTGCTTTCTAGGCAAAATGTAATGTGCTACAAAATCTCAGAGCTCACAAAACATTAAGTATTCTGATAAGCCCTTTTCAAAGTTCAATGTATTGATCAAAATTCAAGTGGATTAATCATCTACTGTGTTCTATGTTTTGCATCACTGGTCTAGCTCTCATGTATTTTTGAAAATTTATCTTTGTATTTAAAAAGCATGTAGATCTGCTGAATGGAAGTGAGGACCAGGTGACAAATAATAGAAACTTTAGAGACACCCTAGAGAAGCTGAATGCACTCAAATCCCCAAGGCCAATGACATTCCTGTAAGGCTGTTTGAAGACTATCCCAGTGAGAGTAAATCATGGTGATCCCTGATAATAAGAAAGATTGAAAGATGCCCATTTTCAAGAAAGAAAAGGGGTATCCAGATCAGCCTCGCTGCAGTCCCTATAAAGATCACAGCACAAACTTACTGGCAAGAGGCTTTTACAGATGGTCTATTACAGAACAGAGACTGGTCTATTGAAATATCAGCCTAGAAGGTATGCAGAGGGACAATGTTTGCAAACCCTCTTAGTACAGTAGAATGCAAAAGCCAGTTCTGTTTAGCATTTGTGTAACAGAGAAAAATATGGATTTTATGACAGATAAAAAATTGTTATGTCAGAGGAAAATCAAACACAAGTACATGGAAATATGTTGGAAGTCTGGAAACAGATAGTTTTTTAAATAAATTAAAAATGTAATGAATGAGGAAGAAATAAGAGATAGTAGCAAACTACACCACATGAAGAATGAAAAATATCAGGAAAAATAATTCCTTTTCAAGAATTTAAGAGTCAAGCATTTAAACATCTTTGTTGCTTTGTTGGAACTTCTTGATACCTAAGGATTTTTTTGTGTCCTGCAAATCTGCCAGATGTCTTGACTGGCAACATGCATGTTATTTAGGGTACTTATTTGACTGTATTTTAATTATGTAGAATACAGTTTTAGGTCTGTTATTCACAGTACATTTTCAACTAGTCAAGATGGGAGAAAGAACAGTGGTACAATGGGAATCAGAGAATAAATTAAGTTTTTTTCAATTTTTTCCCTCTACTTCTTTTGTGTTCTATCTATATACAAGAAAGAATATGTGCATACTGTTGAGAAGTAGGCATACTGATACGTGCCATTGGATGATTACTGCTTAAATAAACATTCCATGGAAAAATACATTTGCACGCCACCCTAGTAAGTTCAATATTAAAAGTTTCCTCCTTTCACAACTTGGTTTTCAGTTTTAACTATATCTTTTCATCTGGTGAATGCTGAAAATTTTACGATTTGTAAGACCGAATAATAATAAAAAAGGGAAAAAAAAAAGTAGGTTTCTAACAAAAGTACAAGTATCTTTACTCTGAGAAAAGAATAAGAAAAAAACCCAGAAAACT